>JAHRHZ010000020.1:55733500-55817565 GCA_024137785.1 Ginglymostoma cirratum | reverse complement strand
TCTGATGAAGGGTCTAGGCCCGAAACATCAAGCTTTCCTGCTCCTATGATGCTGCTTGGCCTGCTGTGTTCATCCAGCCCCACACCTTGTTATCTCGGATTCTCCAGCATCTGCAGTAGCTTTTATCTCCTTTCCATTCATCTTTGGAGTGGAGCCCTAGAGCAGATCATGACTCAGGTTTCACACTAGAGTTGGTTTCTGCACTGCTTTTAATCTTCGTGCCACCTCCTGCAGTTAGAGGGCTTTGGGAGGGCAGCAAAAGGCTGGTTTCTGCTGTACTCATCAGACACATTGCTCTGAGCTGGACATCCTTGCAGTATTCAAAGTGCTGATCTTCGGACTACTATCCCAGGATATGAGCTGTTTATTTACAGACCAGCAGCAGTCTCCCTTCACCAGAATATCGTGAACTGGGTTCAGACATGGAAACGTGGAAAATAGGAGCAGAAGTAGACCATTCAGCCTTTGAGTCTCCCTCCACCATTCATGGAATCCCTACAGTGCGGAAAAAAGGCCGTTCGGCCCACCCAATCTGCACTGATCCTCCAGAGGGCATTCCACCCAGACCCCTACCTATCCCCGCTACCCCACATGGCCAATCCACCCTAACCTGCATGTCTTTGGACTGCAGGAGGAAACTGGAGCTCCCAGAGGAAACCCACGCAGACACAGGGAGAATGTGCAAACTCCACACAGACAGTCGCCCGAGGGTGAAATCGAACCGCGGTGTGTGATGCGGTGAGGCAGCGGTGCTAACCGCTGAGCCCCCGTGCCCCTTAATACGAGCGTAGCTGCCCACCCAACTCCATACCTCACACTTTCTCCTCACACCCTTCGCCCCAAGAGCCATATCTAACTCTAATTGTATGATATAGCTTCCACCTCCTGTCTCACAGTTGGGAAAGCTACAGTTAAGCTAAAAACCCGTTATTAAAGTCTCCTTTAATGGCACTGACCCATTTAACTGGGTGTTTTCCATCCCCCACCCCTCTCTCTCTCTCTCTCTGTTGCAGGAATATGAGTTTATTGTCCTCCCTAACGCCTACATGATCCACATGCCTCACGCCCCCAGCTTTGACATCACCAAATTCCGATCCAACAAGCAATATCGAATCTGCCTGAAGACGCTGAAGGAGGAGTTTCAGCAAGACATGTCTCGCCGCTACGGGTTTGCAGCTCTCAAGTACCTGACTGCTGAAAACAATAGCTGAGAGAGACACCCCCCCCCCCCCCCCCCCCCCCCCCCCCCCCCCTCCGCCAGGCCGTCCTCAGCCGACTTCACTTGAACACACCGCTGCGAGGAGCAAAATGGGGTGGGGTGCCGCGTGTGCAGCCTTTTGCGCAAAAACCAAAACCAAAATTCCACGTGCGTGCCCGCCGACTGTCTGTCAGGATTTGGGCGGAAGAGTCGTGCTTACAAGAGTTTACTTTGAGTCCTCCGAGGCGCTGTTAAAATATTCCTGCCGTTCGCTATTTAAGACTTCCAAACTGTTCCTCGCCACCCCCCCCCCACCTTATTGTCTTGCCCTTTGAGGGAGGTCCCTATTGGCCGTCGAGCCTTCCTCAGATGGAGTGCCCCACAACATTGCTCCCCTTGATTATTCAGAGGGTCTCCACCCTTTCGGGTGCACAACACAGTCACACTAGCAAACGTGAAGGTTAACTAGAACAAGGGGGCGTGGGGGGGTGCGCAGCAGGGAGCCCCTAGGAACAGCAGTGCCGTTCCTGTTGTTGGTGTAGCCTAGCAACCGGCTTCGCCAAACTACTCCATTTTGGTCCCCGGACCGTCCTTTGTCACAGTTAGGGGATTGTGCCACTGTCCCGACATCCCAGCTGCTTGCGGCAAATTCAAGGGTCAAAGCCCCTTGCTGGCAAAAGAAAAGTTGACCCTCTCCTGAGGCAGTAAGCAGTCCCTGCTCTGTCCCAAACGTCCTTTGTGATTGGTCAGAGAGGAGCAAAAAAATACTGAGCGTGCTGGAGCTCTGAGACGAACACAGAAAATGCAGGAAAAGTTGATCTGGTGGCGGCAGTGGAGGAAGAAGCAGCGTGTACCCTTTCGAAGTGAGTTGTCTGGGGAGGATCAGATTGTGGAGGGTGGGGGTACTTCATGGCGGCTGTTTCCCACACTGAGAGGAAGACGCGCTACAAAGTTTGGACCCTTGGCCATTACACTGGAGCTTGGGTGTCTCAAGGAAACGGCTGTTGTCGCTTGGGTTGGGATAAGCTGAGATTGAGCTGATTCCAGTCGCTGGGTTTGGTTTGGGGATTCATGCGTAACGATAACAAGGCCATGAAAGTTTGTCGACTTCTGTGAAAGGAAACAAAGCAGATCCTACCAGAGAATCATATCAAGATCAAAAATCTCATCAGAAGAAAGGGTTGCCCCTATAACTGAATCTCTGGAGGGCGAGAGACATTGAGTTCACTTGGGGGGGTGAATTGGAATCAAATAAATTAGTCGGGTTTGTTTTTGTAACTGGAGGACATTGTTGCTTGTTTTTGATAACAAAAGCCTCCATTGTGGGCCCTTTGACCAAATTGGTGAAAAACGTTATTTGCTTAAATTCTTATGTTTTGATGGAACTGAAGGACAAGATTTCTGAGCTCCACACACCTTCAGAGCCAATCCTTTAAAACCCAGTGAGATTAATGCCGAAATGTTTCTACATGTCCCAGGATACAGTCAGGGTGGGGTGGTTCTTTAGCAGCCATCGAACTGAAACCGCGAAAGACGCAGAGCTCTGCTTGATGTTCAAGTCAAGACCGAGCCAAGGATCAAAACAAAATACAGAGTTGCACAACACTTTTGACAAATAGATGAGAAATTCAGTTAAATTTCCCCAAAGTATGAACTAGTCACCTTCTCTGCACAAACATGCAGGGATTATTTCATTGAGGCAAGGCCGGGACAGGATCTCTGGAGGTGTTTTGAGATCAACTAGTGGGAAGGGTTGCTAGTAAAAAGGGATGATTGAGCTGGGACATTAGGATAATGTAAGAAGCCCATTGGACTGTAGCAGTGTCAAGAAGGTAAGATTCAAGGGATTAAGGTTGAAGCACCTTCTTTGTCCAAGACTATCTTGCGATTTGCTTCAAGATCTCTGCTCTAACTGAGGGAGAATTTTATAATAGTGCAAACTGTGTTTGATGTATTGAGGGGAAAAAAAGTGAGTTCAGTCACCTCCCTGGCCAACTCTCAGTCCCAAATGCCAGTGAGTCTCTGCGCAGTTTCAGTGTGCCCATTCCCCGTGACAGCTGACGCTTGTGTATCGATCCATTTCTGTTGAAGCCATCCAGTTCGAAAAACACATCAAAGTTTTAGTTTCCATGTGCCCTTATTGAAACCTTGTCATATTTTGGAAACTGCTGACGTACATCAGACGATGTGGAGTTTGGCACGAGGTCCTCACCCTGTCCAACAATGGATAAATGACAATGAAACCGATTGGTATGATGACTGGCTGACAAAAAGAGAAATCAATCCTTTCTTGGTATCCCACAAAATAATCTGACCCCCTTTCAGTAGAAAATGTAAATGCACCCTTCTGTAAATTTATTTGGTCCTCAGGGAGAGTGTGATGAATGAACTGTAGACTAATATAAGCCTCAGGTTGCATTGATCAGAGCACAGCATTGCATTGGACTGGACAATCACAGGACTGTGAACTATTTGGAGCACCGTTGGAGCCTGAGAATTACTGAAACTCACTTGGATGTGGTGAAGGATCCTTGAACCTTTGAGAATCCAGTTGGAGGGCTCTTTGGAGGGTATGATGTACTGATCAAATGATTCAATCGTTAAGGCAGTTAATGTTATTCAACCCTCTGTGGCGCTGTTGGACTCTGAAATCTCATGGCCGGCCGCAGGATTATTTAGAAAGCGGATTCCTTGGCCTGGTTAATACGCTGTTGGGTCATCTTCAGTTATATGGAATGTTACTGGTCCAAATTTGCCATCATTGGGATTTGGACAATAGTTTTCATCACAGAGCTTTTGAACTGTAAGCCTGGAAATTTCATGGACTGGTTAGAGTGCTTTTTAACAATTTCCCGAACTGTTGGAGCATTTGGAGCACTGCTGGACTGTTCATAGAGCTACTGGAGATACGCTGGGCCCTGAGAGCACTAATGGAGGAGTTTAAACTGCTCAGAGTATGACCAGAAAGCTGGCTCCTTTGGAAGACGTTTGTCAGATGGTACTACAAATAATAACACTGTTAGAGGAGAGTTGAACAGGAGGCAGCGCCATTGGAGAATAGTCAAAGGCAGTGAGGAGCACCATTGGTGGAGGGTCAGACACCACGGTACCCCATTGGAAGACAGTCGGACAGCAAGGTACCCCTTGGTGGAAAGTCAGACAACAAGGTGCCCCATAGGAGGACAGTCAGACAACAAGGTGCCCCATTGGAGGACAGTCAGACAGCAAGGGACACCATTGAAGAATGGTCAGACAGCTAGGAGCCCCATTGGTGGATAGTCAGTCAGCAAGGTGCCCGATTGGAGTATAG
The DNA here is from genome assembly GCA_024137785.1 of Ginglymostoma cirratum. Taxonomy (NCBI): domain Eukaryota; kingdom Metazoa; phylum Chordata; class Chondrichthyes; order Orectolobiformes; family Ginglymostomatidae; genus Ginglymostoma; species Ginglymostoma cirratum. The sequence goes on along the minus strand of JAHRHZ010000020.1, from coordinate 55,813,057 downwards.
TCAGACAGCATGGTGCCCCATCAGAGGACAGGCAGCTGATATGACTTGAGAGGATAGCCAGAGAAGGTCTTGCATCATTGGAGAAGGGTCAAACAGCCAGGAGTACCCACAGAGAGGTGGGGGGAGGTCAGACAACTAGGAGCACCATTGGTGGATGGTCAGATAACTAGGAGTACCATTGGTGGACAGTCGTACAAGACTGTGCCCCATTGGTTGACAGTCAGACAGTGTGGTGCCCCATTGGTTGACAGTCGGACAGGACGGTGCCCCATTGGTGGACAGTTGGACAGGACAGTGCCCCATTGGAGGACAGCCAAAGGCCTGCAGGACTGGTGGGCTGTTTCTAATCATTGTACAACAAATTTCGCTCTTTACCACAATGGGCAGGATGACTGTTGAGAAAAATGGTCAATCAGCACAAAGCAGAACTGTCTTCTGACTTTGGCATTGTGCAAGTGACAGAATAATAATTAAAAATATTTTTAAAAATCCATGGACTTTGTAATTGTTCATCTTATGTTTTAAATAAGGCTTTTCTTTCAATGGCACCCGTTCTCAATAACTGCTTCTCAGCAAATAAACAAACAGGGCTGAGTTTTCTTTTGGAATCAAACAAGACTGCACTCAAAGCAACTCCTCACAATGCCTGACTCGCTTATAAATTCAAAATCTTTCTGACCCAGCCTTCAGTGGTTACTGAGGTAATGACATCTCTGAGGAAAGACATTTCTCCTAATCTTCAACTTTAATGGGAGATGCCTTATTTTGAAACTGTGCCCTCTAGTTCTAAATTTTGCCTAATGAGGGACCATTCTTTCAGAATCTACCCTTTCTAGTCCCAGCAGAATATGATCACACCTGATTCCTCCAGAAGTTTCAATACAAGTTTGGTGGTTAGTGGACAGTGAAGAAGGTTATCTCAGATGACAAAGGGATCTTGATCAGTTGAGCCATTGGGCTGAAGAGTGACAGATGGAGTTTAATTTAGATAAATGCGAGGTATTGCATTTTGGTAAAGCAAACAAAGGCAAGACTTATACAATTGAAAGTAGGGCCTTGGGTGGTGCAGAACAGGGAGACCTGGGTGTTCAGGTACCTAATTCTTTCAAGTTACATCACGAGTAGACAGGGTGATTAAGAAGGCATTTAGCACACATTCCTTCATTGCTCAGACCTTTGAGTATAGGAGTTGGGACGTTATGTTGAGGTTGTACTGGACGTTGGTGAGGCCTCTTCTGGAATACAGTGTCCAGTCCTGGTCTCCCTGTTATAGGAAGGCTATTATTAAGCTGGAGAGGGTTCAGAAGAGATCTACCAGGATGTTGCCAGAAATGGAAGGTTTCAGTTATAACGAGATGCTGGATAGGCTGGGATTTTTTTCCTCTGGAACGTAGGAGGTTGAGAGATGACCTTATTTAAAAAAAAACCTCCCCTTCACTTTAACCACCCGCCCGTCCCCACCACCACCACCTTTTATCATTTAAAACCCTCTGAACAGCCTTAGTTATCGAACTTGCCTTGGTGCTGGACCTAGCACCGTTTAAATAAAGGCCAATAGTGCAGCTCATTCTTCCCAGTCTCTCATGAATTGTAACCCATTCGTCCCACACCAATCTTGGAGCCAAGCATGCAACTCTCTGATCTTATTTACCCTACATCAATTTGCTTGTGGTTCAGGCATTGATACGAAGGTCATAACCCTTGCACTGTCTTTTTTTTAACAAGTTATTCCCTCAACAGACCTCTTTCTTAGTCTTACTGATGTTGTCGATACATGACAACTGGGGTTCTCCTGATCTCATTACAAATTGTCCTGTATCCCTGAGGAGATGACTGTGCTGGACAGGACGAGCTCAGAAAGAACTGCATTTCACTCAGTCCCAGAGGTGAAAACTGAAAAGTGATCAATTTGGGTTTTCTGCTTCCTGAACGTTATGCACATAAGCAGGTGTTGGTCCAAAGATTTGACATTCAGGCTTTCTACAAACAAGGAGCTCATCAATGTACACGATCTAGGAGACGTTCTGTGTTGTTCAACAAGGAATCATCCATTTTCCCCTCTCCTGGCTCTGAAACGTGGCTGATATACAGACAGAACACAGGCGGAATGCTGCTCAGGGGCTCCACTCTGTCACCAGTTGCAGTTCTAACCCTTATGGTGTAGCAGCAATATAAGGATGGGATGCAAACATTAACCTCAAAATGGTTACAGCACAGAAAGAGGCCATTCCCTTTGTATCTGTGCTGACTCTCTGCAAAAGCCAGTTAGCTAGGTCCACTCACCCCAACCCTTTCCCCATAAATATACAATTACTTTTTTCATGTCCTTCCCCAAATCTGTCACGACAGCAATAACTGAATCTACTCCAAATCCTAAACTCCCACAATGTAAAATGTTTTTATTTCTCATCAATACTGGTTCATCTGCCATTAATATTGAATAAGGGTAACTTGATTCTCAACCCTAACATCAATGAGAACACGTTGCTGAGGTTCTTCATTCTTGAAACCATCTTGTTTACATTCATGACAAATAACGTTTTTCAGATCCACAGCAGTAGCTCTTTCCTGTAGCAGTAGGACAGTCCATTAAACAACTCATTATAGGAAGAAGCTGCACAAATATCCCCATCCTCAATGATGGAAGAGTCAAGCACATCAGTGCAAAAGCAAGGCTGAAGAATTTGCAGCAATCTTCAGCCAGAAGTGCCGAGTGGATGATCCATTTCAGCCTCCTGCAGTGGTCCCCAGTATTATAGATACCATTTTTCAGCCAACTCGATTCAGTCCATGTGAAATCAAGAAAAAGTTGGAGGCACTGGATACTACAAAGGCTATGGGCCCTGACAACATTCCGGCAATAGTACTGAAGACTTGTGCTCCAGAACTTGCTGCTCCCCTAGCCAAGCTGTTCCAGTACAGTTGCAACATTGGCACCTACCTGACAATGTGGAAAATTGCCCAAATATGTCCTGTACATAAAAATTAAGACAAACCCAACATGGCCAATTTCCACCCCATCTCGATCATAAGTAAAATGATGAAAGGTGTCATCGACAGTGCTATCAAGCAGCACCTGCTCAGCAATAACCTGCTCAGTGACGCCCAGTTTGGGTTCTGCCAGGGCCACTCAGATCCTGACCTCATTACAGCAATCTGAAATAAAAATGCAAAATGCTAAAGAAACTTGGCAGGTCTGGCAGTGACCACGAGAAAGAAACAGTTAAATGCAAGTCATAACCTTAGAGGTGGTAACCTGAAATGTTAACTCTGTTTCTCTCTCCACTAATGCTGTCAGATCTGCTGAGAATTTTAAATATTCCAATGCCCCATTAGTCAATCTCTCATCATAACCTCACATTAATTATAGCTAATCTAAGGGCTGGATTTTGACCTGGACCGCTGGCACATAAAATCCAATGACAGCTTTCCCACAGGCTACTTACAACACAAGCCAGGTCCCAGTTTGAATCCTGGCTGGATAGATCACGTTTTGTTTTGGTTGAACCAAAGTGACCTTTCAATGAAACTATTATAGTTTTGCAGATTTTTAACAACAGAACAGAAGTACATTAATAAAGGAAATAGATAAAACAGAATATACCGAACTATTAGAACACAAGTTCAAAGTTTTTAAACATACAGCAGAAATGTAATCCCATTAATCCTAAAGCACTTCTTTATAGATTGCAAAGGTAAGCAACAACAGCCAGGTCTTGAATAGTCCCCAAAAACACAACCTATACAGTACTCACACCAGAGAACTTGCATCTAACACCTCAATATGTTTAAGATCTCTATGGCTGAATAGTTCAAGGTCTTTTTTTCCCTAGGGTAGGGGAGTCCAAAACTAGAAGGCATAGGTTTAAGGTGAGAGAGGAAAGATTTAAAAGGGACCTGTAGGGCAACTTTTTCACACAGAGGGTGGTGTGTGTATGGAATAAGCTGCCAGAGGAGGTGGTGGAGGCTTTTACAACTACAACATTTAGAAGGCATCTGGATGGGTACATGAATGTTACGGAGGGGGAGTGGCCAAGCCCCTCTGCTGATTAAACCAAAACACAAGCCCCAACCTGTTATGACATCAGTAGAGGTTCCCTTCTAATAGTTACCCCCGAAACACCCAGAGAAACTCACCTTTCCCCTCGTAATCTGTTAAAAGATTGGTCAAAAGAAAGAAAATTCCCAATCCACTTTATAAATGACAAGCTATTTAACCTTAGCAATGAACAAATTAACAGAATTACTAACAAACCGAACAATTCCACACCACACCCCCCCCCCCCCAACCCCCGGACTACTAACTACTTCCTAACTGGTCTGAATCCTACTGGAATGCTGTTCAAATAAACACAAGCCCCACTTGTACAAACCCAGTTAATAATAAAAAAATTAAATACTTAATCTTTCCAAGTTTGCACAGTCTGTGTATTGTCTGCCTTATCTCCAATCTTCCTGCTGTTGATCTCACATCACAATGACTCTGCTGTCTTGGATGTTCTTTAATTTCTTCAGTGAGGACTTTGAGCTATAATGTTGTGGTACCTTTGATGGGTCTTTCCAGAGAGCTCAATAATTTTACATGAAAGCCAGGTTTGCATCTCAGATGGCAGACTTGCGTTCGCTGCAGCTAAAGTTTGGCTCTCCCCTCAGGTGGAAGTTGGATCTCTCCCGATTTTCCAAATCCCCCCTTCTTTATTCCCGTAATGACATAATAGTATTCCTTATGTATGATTGGTTTGATGTTGCCAACACCATCAGTTTTTAAATTCAATTGGCTTTGAATTGCTGAGTGCTTGGTTTAAATTTATTGACCAAATTCCAACTGGTTGACTTGGTAAACGTGCTGCTTGGCTGTTCAATACAAAATGTTTCAATTCGGACACTCTCTGTGCGCAGTACTTGTAAACTTCCAAGCACAGAGAAGGCATAATCTCTTAAAGGGACCAGGCACTCTTTTCCCCCACTATCATTTTTTTATCAACCATTCTAACTTACTGCCTTCCAAATCATGAATACATTACCCAATTTTGTAACAATGAATAGGAAGCATTTAAAGGGATATGGGCCAAATGCTGGCAAATGGGACTAGTTTAGGATATCTGGTCAGCATGGGCAAGTTGGACCAAAGGGTCTACTTCCGGGCTGTACATCTCTATGACACCATGACTCTGTGACTTTAGCTCATAAACTGTAGCTGCAGACAGCTTCTTCCTGAAAATATTAGACCAGATGTTAAATGCACTCAGCTTTAAGTAACCTCTTCAAAGTTTCATCCCAACACTTCTGGTCCTCAACCAACACTAATGTTTTAGTCCAAGGCAGTCTAATTACACTGTAAACTTTTTTTTTATCAGCAGCCCTTGTCAATATAGCCATTTCCATTAAATGACTTCACAGGACTGTCTAAAACTCAAAGAATTTGTTTTTTTTTCAAAAATCTCTCTTTCCAAGCTGTGGCCATTTGCCTTAAGCTTAAACAAATCATGTTTTCAAACCCACTAACAAACCTTGAGGTCCCATTAGTTACCTTGCTGAGTTGCAAAGCAGTCTAAAGCAAAACTCCATCAGTGATGAACAGAATTCCATTAATTAGAAAGGTAAGCCTGCAAAACTGTTTTGAAAGAAGTCACGATTGCTAGAGAGATAAAAGGTACTGCAGATGCTGGAGAATCCGAGATAACAAGCATGGGGCTGGATGAACACAGCAGGTCAAGCAGCATCATAGGAGCAGGAAAACTTGACGTTTCGGGCCTAGACCCTTCATCAGAAATCGATTGCAAGAGAAATGCTTCCAAGGTAATGACTAATTTCAGATATATGGAAAACCCACATCTTGCCAACTGAAAAACAACATAATAAATGATTTTCAAGTACATATAAACCAGACTGGTGAGGGTCCTACATAGCCGATTGATAGCCATTAAGGACCTCATCACCTCTACATTTCATATAATGAAGGGAAATCTGGACTAATTAGGTGAATAGCTATTTTGGTTGCATGAGCTGGTGTTGAGAAAAGGCAGGAGGGACTACATCCTAGTCAGACTCCGTTCCATTGCTGGGCCCTGGAAACCTGGTTCCCAACGAAATCTACCCCAACCACTTCCCACCTATCCACTCACTTAATATCCAGCTCATGTGCTGACCTACACTGGGAACTGTGTGCAATTCTGCTCAGATCTGGTGCTGTTGGGACTACAGACACCCATCCAATTGGTCTACAGGTAAATATGCTTACAGTAAATATGCTTACACTGAACAACAAGCCCATCCAATATTATATGGTGGCAGCAAGTAAAGGAACAGTATGGAAAATTCCCTGCCGTTAGCGTAAAGCTTCAAGCAATTGCAAGCAAAAACTTAGCTGTATTGGTCCTGCAGACTTACCAAGTATCGCACTATATCTGACCCCACAGTGAAGTCAAACAAGTGGGTGTTGTGCGCAGTACAGACTACGCCCTCATCAGACAAGAGATCGAGGAAGATAATACCTGTGAGAAGGCCAATCACTGGGAAAAGAACAAAGCAGGAAGGTGATCCATGAATCCACATAACCAAAGCAATGGGGTGAATGGATAGGAAAGGAAACCAAAATATCCAGACTTGCAGATTTATACGAGTTCTTACTCCTTTCAGATTGAAATATGACACTTCAACACTGTGTCCAGATTTAGTTTTACACTTTTCCAATCTGGATGCTTCAGCTTGGAAATCCAATGACTGCCATGGCAATGGCCATTCCTGATCGAGGCTTGACCCAGAGATTGGCTGCACTGGACAGTGGCTTGTTTGCTTTCTTGACAGGACTACTCCCTGTTTGATGTTTCCTTTACCATTTGACTTAATTGGATTAACACTTGAATGAGTAAAAATCTATATAAGTACACACACAGTCAGACAAATCAAGTAGAAAGAGATAATGTTCAGCAAATGATAGTCAGATGCACCAAACCCTCAGAACACTATATAAAATGATTAGAATATTATACAAAAGGTAACCACATTCCCACACAGGCTCAACTCCCAGGAGAATGACCAAAACATCGGAGAGGAATCAAGAGGTTCAACACAACTGGAGACCAGCTGGAATATGCACCTCAGTGTTACTCCAGTGACGTATGTATCCGTATATCCCAGTTTTACCCCATCCTGTGATGTATGGGTCCATAGGGTGGCATGGTGGCTCAGTGGTTAGCACTGCTGCCTGCCTCACAACTCCTGGGTTCGATTCCACCCTCGGGCAGCTATCTGTGTAGAGTTTGCACATTCTCCCCGTGTCTGTGTGGGTTTCCTCTGGGTGCTCCGGTTTTCTCCCGCAGGCTAGATGGATTGGCCATGCTACATTGCCTGTAGTGTTCAGGGATGTGTAGATTAGGTGCGTTATAGGGGGATGGATCTGGGTGGGATATTCTGAGGGTCAGTGTGGACTTTTTGAGCTGAAGGGCCTGTTTCCACACTGTAGGGATTCTATGAGTTCTATGTCACAGTTTTACAGCTGTCCTATGATGTACGTATCCATATATCCCAGTATTACCCTGTCCTATAATGTACACGGGATAAAGTATGAAGAATAATAAACAATGATCGCAGCACTATCAGTGGCCAGATCCCTTCAAAATATCTGGAATATGATGGGAATAATGAACAGGGTGCAGTTCTCCAGCTCCACAAATCATGGAGGGTCTGGACAGAGTAGTTGGGAAGAAGCTGTTCCCAATGCCAGAATGGTTGAGAGGCAGAGAAGACCAATTTAAAGTGACTGGCACAAGGACCAATGTTCCTGTGCAGTGATTAGTGAGTGAAAGTGAGGTGGAGGGAGGAGCAGAGGGTGGGGGGAGACAGGGTGAAAGGTCATGGGATGGACAGAGATGGGGTGAAGGGTGATGGGGCTGAGGGAGATGGGGCAGAAGATGATAGGGTGATGGGGCGGAGGGTGATGGGGACATGGGGCGGAGCATGATGGGGTGGAGGGGGAAGATATGGAGGGAGATCAGATGGAGGCTGTTTTGGTGGAGGTGCATATAAATACAACATCAACTGGGGACTGGATAACCATCCGAAGAGAGTAAATTTATGAATGTACAGTGAAAGAGCAGGGGTGTGAGACCAGGTGAGTTGTTCTTGCATAGAACTGACACAGACACTATGGACTGAATGGCCTTCTTCCATGCTAAAATCCTCACATTGCAGGGTGAAATTGTTCCCTTCATAGAATTGGAGACTGAGAGTAATTTAAGCAAGAATACCATGTGTGTAAGGGATTATGTCGCAATGGGAGCTGAACGCAAGTGTTGCAGGGTCTCGGATTCGTGCTTTCAGTACTCTCTCATGTAATGTCTAATAAAACCTGTTAACATTCCCTTACCTAAATGCTGACCTGATCTTACTACAGCCACATTTTGTGGAAGGACTACAAAAGATGAGGTTAGGAGAGAGAAATGTTATTGCCTTTGGTTGGATAGTTTCTGCCCAGACTGCCTTGTGTAGTTACAGCTGTACACCTTGTCTGCACTGTGATCAGTAACTATAACCTTGACCAAGAACAGTGCTGTAAGTGAGTCTCTCGAGGTCTGTAAAGGAAAACGAAAGCCAAGTAAATATCAAAGCAAGTCATTAATTCTACCCAAATTGTGTTTACACTCAATATAATCTGTCATAAAATCATATTTGTATTCTACTTCAGAGGCCCACTATAATACCAATCAAATAAAACAGGTCAAATGTTTCTTAGAGTTGAATACATTCTCTGGCAAATGAATAACTACGACTGGCCTTGAAGCGAGCTGATTCTGAGTGGAGTGTTCTCATGAGCTGATCAGAAGAACAAGCAAGATCCCAACGTCTTTCCCAGAGCACACAATCTGGGCTGGTAGTCCAGTGCAGTACTGAGGGCATGCTGTACGGTCAGAGATGCATCTTTTGGATGAGGCCTTTGTTAAACAGAGGTCACTTGGACGAGCGGTAGGCTGATAAATCATGAGGAGGATAGCCTTAGACTACGAGAGAATATAGACAGGCTGGTCAAATGGGCTGATCAGCGGTAAATGGAACTTAATCTGGATAAATGTGAGGTGATGCACTTGGGCAGGACAAACAAGGCAAGGGAATACATGATGGATGATAAGACTCTGGGAAGCGCCAAGGATCAAAGGGACCTTGGTGTCCATGTCCTCCTGTCCCTTAAGGTGGCAGGACAGGTGGACAGAGTGGTTGACAAGGCATGAGGGGTACTTGCCTTTATTAGCTGAGGTGTAGAGTTTAGGAGCAGGGAGGCTATGCTGGAACTGTATAAAGTGTTGGTTAGGTCACAGCTCAAGTATTAGGTGCAGTTCTGGAATCCACATGATAGGAGGGATGTGATGGCGCTGGAGAGGGTGCAGAGGGAGATTTACCAGGATGTTGCCTGGGCTGGCGAGTTCCAGTTATGAAGAGAGATTGGACAGACCGGGGTTGTTTTCCTTGAAGCAGAGGAGATTGAGAGATGACACACTAGAGATGTGTAAAATTACAATGGGCATAGACTAGAAGAAACATTTCCCCTTGATGGAGGGATCAATGACCAGGGGTCATAGATTTAAGGTCAGGGGCAGGAGGTTTAGGGGAAATGCGAAGAAAATCTTTATCACCCAGAGGGTGGTGGCAATCTGGAACTCGCTGCCTGTTAGAGGCAGAACCCCTCATAATATTGAAGAAGTATTTAAATGTACACTCATGATGCCAAAGGCTTGCAAGGCTGTAGACCAAGTACCAGAAAATGGAATTAGAAAGGTTATGAGGTTGCTTTTGATCGGTGCAGACATGATGGGCCGAAGGGCCTTTTTCTGATCTGTAGATCTCTTTGACTTTACAAGAACCCTGACCATCACTTGTAGAGGAGCAGGAGAGGGCTGCATGGTACTCTGGTATGGGAATTATTTATAACTCTCAAACCACTCACAAAGGGTGTTGGAATGTGGCTCTGACCCTCCACTTGCCTTAATGGAAACTAAAGAATACAGCAGGATGCAAATCTTCTTGTCTCTGGATATTTGGATGCACAACAATTGGAAAGAGGTGCAGAAAAGATTTACCAGGATGTTGCCAGGACTGGAAGGTCTGAGTTATAAGAAGTGGATGAGTGTCGGAGGTTGAGGGCTGACCTTATAGAGATTTATAAAATCATGAGCAGTCTAGATAAGGTGAATAAGGCCTTTTCCCCAGGCTAGGGGAGTCAAAAACTAGATGGCACAGGTTTAAGATGAGACGGGAAAAATTTACACTTGGACCCCGCCCCCCCCATTCACACACTAGGCAGCTTGCCCTCCTCCCACCCTTGAATGTCCCCCATTCGATCATTGACCCACTCTGTAAACTTCACACTGCACCTTTCAACCTGCTCTACAGCAGCTCATCTATGAGAAGTGGGGTTTAATCCTGTCTTCTCCCCCAACTCTACTCTGCTACAATGGGGACCATGGCGGGTCACTGCATTCTGCATTTCTGGGAAACCCAAGCTCAGGAGAACCGGCAAGGACCTTGATTGGATGGGCCAATGGGCTGATGCACCAAAGTGTGACAGATGGAGTTTAATTTAGATAAAGGCAAGGTGTTGCATTTTGATAAGGCAAACCAGGGCAGGACTTACACACATAATGGTAAATTCCTAGGGAGGGTTGCCGAACAAAGAAACCCTTTGGTTCAGGTGCATAGTTCCTTGAAAGTGGAGTTGCGGGTAGATAGGATAGTGTAGAATGTGTTCGGCACAGTTATCTTCATTGGCCAATACATTGAGTATAAGAGTTGGAAGGTCATGTTGCAGCTGTACAGGTCATTAGTTAGGCCACTGTTGGAATCCTATGTTCAATTCTGGTCTCCCTTCTGTCGGAAAGATGTTATTAAGCTTGAAAGGGTTCAGAAAGGATTTACAAGGATGTTGCTGGGACTGGTGGGTTTGAGTGATTGGCAAAATGATGAATGGGCTGGGGCTCTTTTCCCTAAAATGTCAGAGGGTGAGCGGTGACCTTATAGAGGTTTATAAAATCATGGGGGGTGCGTGGATAGAGTGAATAGTTAATGTCTTTTTCCCAGAGTAGGGGAGTCCAAAACTAGAGGCCATAGTTTTAAGGTGAGAGGGAAAAAATTTAAAAGGGACCTAAGGGACAACATTTTCACACACAGAGTGGTGTATGTATAGAACGAGCTGCCAGAGGAAATGGTGGAAGCTGGTACAATTACAACATTTAAACGGCATCTGGATGGGGACATGAATAGGAAGGGTTTAGAGGGCTATGGGCCAAATGCTGGCAAATGTGACGAGATTAATTTAGGATATCGGGTCAGCATGAACAATTTGGACCGAAGGGTCTGTTTCCATGCTGTACAACTCTATGGCTGTATGAATACAGACCAGTGTCAGGTCATGGGGAGGTTCAGCAGAGTGGTGATCTAACAATTGATGTGAAGAAAAACAAATTTGCTGGAAAAGCTCATCAGGTTCTGAGGAGTTCTGAGGAAGAGTCACCGGACCCGAAACATTAACTCTGCTTTTTCCTTCACAGATCATCAGGTCTGGCAGCATCTGTGAAGGAAAAAACAGAGTTAATGTTTCGGGTCGGGTGACTCTTCCTCAGAGCTCCTCAGAGCTCCTCAGAACTCCTCAGAACAGATGCTGCCAGACCTGCTGAGCTTTTCCAGCAAATTTGTTTATGTTCCTGATTTACAGCATCCGCAGTTCTTTCTGTTTTTAATTAATGTGAAGATCTGAGTACAGCTCCCACAAAGACTTTTAAGACCACAAACACATGGGTTAAATAAATAAATTCAACCTGATTGCTCCTGAATCAAAACCAGAAACTGCTGGAAAAGCTCAGCAGGTCGAGCAGCATCTGTGGAGAGAAATCAAGAGTTAACATTTCGGGTCCAGTGAACCTTCCTCAGAACTGACTTCTCCTGGACTCTACAATGCTTGGATCCAAACTAACAGTTACTTGAAATGTATTTTATCCATTAGTCCCAGACCATCAACAACCTCATCACTTTGGGAAATCTCCCATCCACAGCCTCCAACCTGATAGCTCCCCAAACCCACACCGCCTGTTTCTATCTCCCACCCAAAATCCATAAACACGACTGTCCCAGTCAATCCACTGTCTCTGCCCACTCCTGCCCCACTGAACTCATCTACTCTTACCTTGACTCCATCTCTTGGTGCAGCAACTCCCTACCTACACCCATGATACAACCCACACCCTCCACCTTTTACAAAGCTTCCAACTCCCCGGCCCCCAACACCTCATCTTCACCATGGATGGACAGTCCCTGTACATGGGTATTCCCCACATGGAGGGCCTGAAAGCCCTTTGCTTCTTCCTCTCCTGAAGGCCCACCCAGCCCCCCTCCACTGTAACACTCATTCACTTGGCAGCACTGGTCCTCACCCTCAACAATTTTTCCTTTGATTCCTCCCATTTCCTACAAACCAAAGGGATGGCCATGGACATCTACATGGGCCCAAGCTGTGCCTGCCTCTCTGTGGGATTCTTCCACTTCTCCAGCGGCACCATCCCTCACCTCTTTCTCTGCTTTGTCGATAACTGTAACAGTGCAGCCTCGAGCTCCCGCGAGGAGCTCAAACAGTTCATCAACATCACCAACACCTTCCACCACCCCCTCAAATTCACCTGAGCCATCTTTGACACCTCCCTCCCCTACCTGGACCTCTCCATCTCCAGTAACCGACTCACCACAGACATCCATTTCAAACCCACAATTACCTCGACTACACCTCCTCTCACCCAGCCTCCTGCAAAAACACCATCCCATACTCCCAATTCCTCCACCTCTGCCATGTCTACTCCCAGGATGAGGCGTTCTACTCCAGGATATCCCAGATATCCTCCTACTTTAGGGACCGTAGTTTCCCCTCCTCTGTAATTAAGGATCCCTTAACCACATCTCCTCTATTCCCCACACTTCTGCCCTCAAACCCCCTCCCCTCAATAACAGTAAGGATAGTGTCCCCTTAGTCCTCACATAGCCATCGCACCAACATCTGAATCCAACACACCATCCTACAATATTTCCACCACCTACAATCAGATCCCACTGCCAAAAAGATATTTCCTTCCTTTCCCACCCCATCAGCTTTCCCTAGGCCCACCTGCTTCCCTATGTATTTCTGGGATCCCCAGTCCTGAAGAAGGGTTTTGGCCCAAAACGTTGACTTTCCTGCTCCTCGGATGATATCTGACCTGCTGTGCTTTTCCAGCCTCACACCTGTAGACTCTGGCTTTCCAGTATCTGCAGTCCTTATTATTTCCTCCCACCCATCCTATCTGATTGCGGTCAAAAGCTAGATATGTCAATAGTTTCCATGTTCTCCCTATCTTGAAGTAACTTTGTGGTCCTCACATACATGTCTCAATGGTTGGGCTCCTGTAACCATGTCTTTCCCTCTTATTGTTCAAGGATAGTTCAACTGTTGAGTAGAAGTTACTTCCTGTTACTAAGTGCAGTCTCATTTCTGAGATTGTATCCAGCTGTTCTGTTGATCCCTTAGCAACACAAGATCTGTCCTCGGTTACCAGCTGCCTTTATCTGATGGGGTCAAAAATCACACGACACCTGGTTATAGTTCAACAGGTTTATTTGAAGATACAAGTTTTCAGAGTCTCACTCCTTCTTCAGGTGTCAGTGAGAGAGGTGGCATCTGACACAGAATTTATAAACAAAAGATCAAAGGGTCATAGAACTGATGCAAATGTATTGAACAAACCTAAGATGGCTAAATCTTTAATCAGTTAGAAAGGATTAATATTCAAATCCCAGAAGTTCTGCAGCATCTGTGGAGAGAAATCAGAGGAAAGGTCACTGGACCCGAAACATTAACTCTGATTTCTCTTCACAGATGCTGCCAGATCTGCTGAGCTTTTCCAGCAACTTCTGTTTTGGTTTCAGATTTCCAGCATCCACAGTTCTTTCGGTTTTTATTTAGTACAAAATCAATCATTGACCACAATACCATACTGGGACCTTGCTCTGCAGAGGTTCCTGTCTCATTTGCTACATTACAATAGTGACCACACTTCAAAACTATTTCAGTAGCACTGGGTTTTTGCCAAGTCTTGAGGTCATTATACTGTCTATAGAACTGTGAGTCTTTACTTTCTATCATAAAGGAATACTCAGAGGGATGTGTGGGAATTGGAATTGTGTTCACCTCATGCTGTGCAATTTCCTGCCTTCTGCAGTCTTCCCTTCCTCCCCAGATCGCAGAGACATTTTAAAACCATAAGGTATTCAATTTGAAATGTTCAAAGCTTTGGATTTAGTCACGCCACCAAGATGTGTAATCCAGCAGGCTAAGGGCGCCACCATCTGTAACCCAGCGGTAGTTTGGCCCACCAAATAAAGCTGGAAAACCTTAGTAACTGTGAATTTATTTTACTTCAGAAACAATTGAACATAAAAGCGGTGCTAATTGAAAAGCCAGCATTTTAAAAGCAAGGCAGTGAATAAGTTGGCAGCTCGATGTTTAAAATATCTGAGCGTCTTTCCGTTTGGAACTGCCAGTGACAAATTCAGATTTGTCCCAGAATCTCTGAGCATATATTACATTTCCAGAACTATGTTATAGGGATGGGCCAAGAAGAAAACGTTCATATTTTGATGATTACAGAGAGTGTAAGTGCTTTGGTCTGGTGTTTCATTGATAACTGTGATAGCACTGTTGTCTTTCAGTCCGAAAATTGTACATTCGATCTCTACCTCAGAGACATCTGTAAAAATCTAGTTGCTACTCGCAGTGCCGTACTAAGATTGTGGTGCTGTTGATAGGGTTAACTTCTGGATAGGATTAAAACAAAATCCTGTCTCCCCTCGCAGGTGAATATAAAAGACATTATGCCAGTATTTCAGAAAAGACCAAGAGAGCTCTCTCCTCCGCTGCCCTGGTCAATGTTTAACTCACAACAAAGCAAAGATAGATTATCTCACTGCAGTGTGTGGGCGTTTAGTTGTGCAAATTGGCTGTTAATTTCTCTACATGACAGCAACGATTGCACTTCAATGGCTATAAGGTTTTATCAGGAATGCCCTGAGGTTGGAGAAAGGTGCTACAGAAATGAAAGTCTCTCTTAGAAATTGAACCAACATGCGACTCCCTTGAGTGCTGGGATTGGCTATATCATTCAAGCATTAAGGTAAATCAGTACTTGACAAACACGAGTTAAGACTCAGAAACCCTTCATTAAAATCCACTAGCTGAAGATTTGGTGAAACAGGTTTGTTCTTTGGTTTGCTCTTACTCAGTGGCCCCTCAAACAAGTGGGATCATGCCGCTAATCTAAAAATTTAAATCAGGCTTTACTGATGTGTCAGTAAATTCTAAAGCAAATAACTTGTCAGCTTTTTAAGCGGAAATTTGTAATAATTTGCGGATTGGAAATAGATAAATAAGAAATGCAGCTTCGTGTTTTAGATTTGCATACTTACCAAATGGTGATTGACTTTAGCATGGATTTGTGAGGGGTAGATCGTGCCTCACAAACCTTATTGAATTCTTTGAAGAGGTGACCAAACACATGGATGAAGGTGAAGCAGTGGATGTGGTATACATGGATTTAAGTAAAGCGTTTGATAAGGTTCCCCATGGTAGGCTCATGCAGAAGGTAAGGAGGCATGTGATAGGGGGAAATGTGGCAGATTGGATTCAGAATTGGCTGACCCTTAGAAGACAAAGGGTGGTAGTGGACGGAATATGTTCAACATGGTGCTCAGTTACGAGTGGTGTACCGCAAGGATCTGTTCTGGCTCCACTTCTATATGTGATTTTTGTAAATGACTTAAATGAAGGAGTGGAAGGGTGGATTAATAAGTTCGCGGACAATACAAAAGTGGGTCGTGTTGTGCACAGTGCGGAGGGCTGTTTTAGGTTACAAAGGGACATTGATAGAATGCAGAGCTGGGCTGAGAAGTGGCAGATGGAGCTTAACCCTGAAAAGCGTGAGGCGATTCATTTTGGAAGGACAAACTTGAAAGCAGAATACAGGGTTAACGGAAAGATTCTTGGCAGTGTGGAGGGGCAGGGGGATCTTGGGGTTCATGTTCACAGTTCCCTGAAAGCTGCCACCCAGGTGGATAGAGTTGTTAAGAAGACGTATGATGTGTTAGCTTTCATTAATAGAGGGATTGAGTTCAAGAGCCGTGAAGTTATGCTCCAGCTATATAAAAGCCTGGTTCGGCCACATCTGGAGTATTGTGTCCAGTTCTGGTCACCTCATTGCAGGAAAGATTTGGAAGCATTGGAAAAGGTGCAGAGGAAATTTACCAGGATGTTGCCTGGAATGGAGGGAAGGTCTTACAAGGAAAGGTTGAGAGAGCTAGGACTTTTCTCTTTAGAACAACGAAGGATGAGAGGTGACTTGATAGAGGTGTACAAAATGATCAGAGGTATAGACAGCTAGAGACTTTTCCCAGAGTGGAGGTAGCTTTTACGAGGGGGACATAGTTTTAAAGTGAAAGGAGGTAAATATCGGGGAGACATCAGAGGTAGGTTCTTTACTCAGAGAGTGGTAGGGGCGTGGAATGCATTGCTGGAGAGGGTAGCGGAGTCAGCCTCATTGGGGCATTTAAGCAGCTATTAGATAGGCATATGGATGATAGTATAAGGTAGTGGTGGAGGTTAGATAGACCTTAGATTTTGGGTAAAAGTTCAGCACAACATCATGGGCCGAAGGGCCTGGACTGTTCTATGTTCTATGTTCTATGTTCTATATCTCAGGAACAAGGTACTGGCCCTGGAGCGGGTTCAGCGGAGGTTCACGAGAATGGTCCCAGGAATGAGAAGCTTAACATATGAGGAACGTTTGAGGGCTATGGGACAATACTCATTGGAGTTTAGAAGGATGAGGAAGGATCTCATTGAAACTTACAGAATATGAATGGCCTGGACAGAGTGGATGTTGGGAAGATGCCTCCATTGGTAGGAGAGACTAGGAGAGAGGGCACAGCCTTAGAGTAAAGGGAAGACCTTTTAGAACAGAGATGAGGAGAAACTTCTTCAGCCAGAGAGTGGTGATTCTATGGAATCCACTGCCACAGAAGGCTGTGGAGGCCAAGTCATTGAGTACATTTAAGACTGAAATAGAAAGGTTCTTGATTATCAAGGGGATCAAGGGTTATGGGGAGAAAGCAGGAGAATGGGGTTGAGGAACTTATCAGCCATGATTGAATGGCAGAGCAGACTCGATGGGCCGAATGGCCTAATTTCAACTCCTATGTCTTATGGTCTTATGGTCTTATTAGGCTCTTAATTCCAGATATTTATTAAATTCTAATTCTACCATCTGCCATAGTAGGATTCAAACCCAGGTTCCCTGAAAAATGTTTGGGTCTCTGGATGAGCAATTAAATATTTATCTCCTAAATACCTGAACAAACAAACACAATCCCCCACACCCACTCAACCCACATATGCACACCCCACAACCCCCAACACACAAACACATACCCCACATATATGCATACACGCAAACACATGCGCACCAATTAAAAAGAACTTTCTCTGCAGGTATTAACTTTGAGGGAAAAAAGCACTTTGGCCAATAATTGTTTGCTTTTGCATTAATAAAAGATGAGGTATGAAATATTCAATATGGCTTTCATTTAACATCCTAGCAAATGCAAACTGTAAAACACAGGCAGTTATCCCTGCGATCTTTCAACACAGTTCATTCAGGAGTTGTCATGAACGCAGATGGATTTTCAGGAAAACATTTGCATAAGCTTTCCAGGACTCACAATGGACTCTCCAAGAGGATTTTCCCTGAAAGGCAATGAGCTTGGTTGACCTCTCTCTCTCTTCCAGCAAACTATATCCCAACTGAAAGCCAGGCAATATCCAAAACAAACCCATAAACAACGTGACCCTTGTTCAAACTGAACAGTCCACATACATTTTCAGTCCTTTCAAATGAACCAATCTTTCAGAAACAATGATGAAGACGTGACTTCCAATAATCGAGAATTAATTCACAGATTAAAGGCACTTTCATCATATCATTTACATTTGCTGCTGAAGCTGTGAATAGGATTTCAGAAATACATCAGGAAAGGTTCTAAGCCAAGACTTCACCAATACTTGAACAACTTTCAGTGAAGGCTTCACCTAAAAAGGGTGACTACCACCACCTACAAGTTTCCCTCCAAGACAGTCATCATCCTGACTTGGAAATATATTGCCATTCCTTCAATATCACTGTGTCAAAATCCCAGATTCTCTTCTGTACAGCATTGTGGATCTACCTATAACACATGGACTGCAGCAGTTCAAGATGGCACCTCACCACAACCTTCTCAAGGGACAGCAAGGGACAGGCAATAAATACTAGCCAAGTCTGCAACGCCTCCATCCCACAAGAGTGGAGAATATAGGACAGTACAGCACAGGAGCAGGCCCTTTGTCCCATCATGTCTGTGCCAACAATCATACCATTATAAACTAATCCCAACTGCTCGCACATGGTCCATATCTCGCTATCCTGTGCCTATTCATTTGTCTGTCTAAAAGCTTCTTAAACGCTGCTGTCGTATCTGCATCTAGTGACTAAAAGAAATGAATTCAACACTTTTGCCTCAGCTTTATTTGTCAACTTGTGGCTGTCACCAAAGGAACAGAAGGACCACTTGGCAAGAGGCCTTGAAGTTTAGTTCCACTGTCACATGGGACCTTTAGTTAAAGGCTTTAATAAGGTCTAGATAAAGGGAAACGTGGAAGTGAGGTTGGAGTGGGGGCAGGTTGGCTGGTAAACATTGGCCAGCGTCAGTCCATAGGCTTGCAATGGCTGCATTTGTCATGAACATAGCCTTCTGGCTCAGAGCAAACCAATCTGGAAAAGGAGGCCCAGTTTGGGAGTAGACCCTCATACAAATGTGGGAAGGAGCTAATTCCTGATTCCAGCGAGAACTCATGCAGCACCTACACAGAAATGGCAATAGAATTTTCTGCTGACCTATTGGAGCCTCAGATTCCCTTTTAGAGAGTGCAAACCGGTGATGCACCATTGAATTCTTCTGGCCTTAACAAATGAAGATGCATTATGTGTCTTGGTTGAACTAATTGGCTTTTTTACAAAGTGATATTAAAAAGAAGATGAAGTAGAATAGCAAGTTAAATCGTTCAGCATGCCCAAGTAAATTGACGTGGTTATCAAAATGAATCAATTTGAGATCCCTGTGGCTTGTTAATGGTCGGCAATATTATAGCTCAAACATGCTTGCAGCAGTATCATTTAACTTCAGGCCCCACAGGCACTATTAATGTAGATGGCAGGGTGGCTTAGTGCTTAGTGCTTAGCACTATTGCCTCACAATCCCAAGGACCTGGGTTCGATTCTACCCTCAGGTGACTGTCTGTGTGGGTTTCCTCCAGGTGCTCCAGTTTCCTCCCACAGTCCAAAGATGTGCAGGTTAAGTAGACTGGCCATGGGAAATTGTCCTATAGGGTTCAGGGAAGTGTAGGTTAGGTGGGTTAGCATTGGGAAATACAGGGATGGGGTGGGATGCTTTTCGGAGGGTCACTGTAGAGGAAAGTTAGCTCAAATAGCAGCCTCCTAAAGGAGCATGGTGAGGTCTACAGAAGGAATGCCAGAGCTTAGAGCAGTTTAAGAGTCAGTGAAGATTGTAGATCTGATGTAAAAGTAGAGATAGGACAGGACTTAACCACAGCAGGATTTGAAAACACATCTATTGGCACACATGATGTAATACTTCCCACTTGCCTGGATATGTGCTACACTAACAGCAGCTTGAAACTATCAAAGGCAAAACATCCCAGCCTTTTGATTGGCACCTTATACGGCGACATAAACATCCCTCTGTTGCCGATGGACAGAGTATATCATCTACAAGATGCACTGCACCAACAAGGCAACTATCCTTCAACAGCACTTTTCAAACTCGACTACCTACAAGAACCAGGACAGGAAATTAAATGGAAATGCTACCAACTGTACATGCCCTTCCAAGCCACCCATCACCCTGACTTGGAATTGTGTCATTATTCCTTCAGTGTGACAGGGTGGAAAGCCTGTTAGCCCTGACCTAATGGTATGGTGGATGTCCCTACATCAGACAAATTGCAGCTGTTTATGAAGCAGGCTCACCGTCCCATAAGTGATGAGGGAATTTAATAAGGGACAGGTTTAACCAATGACATCCACTTCCAAATGCAAAGAAAATACTCTCTGGTTTCGACTGGGAGACCTGCTGAGAAATGCCATAACGTGCACACTGCCAGAATGTGTTTGGTAATTTCCTTCCAGAGTTTGATATGAGAAGCAAGTAGTTAATTTGTAACGACTGGATGTGAAGAAAAAAACAAATTTTAATCTATGAAAGCAAAGGGGAATTCAGCATCTAAATTTAATCATGTTACACAGTGAACTACATAATATTTTGGTTCACTAGTAATTTTTAATAAAATTAAATCATAGATTCCTGATAGTGCAGAAAGAGGCCATTCAGCCCATCAATTTTTCACTGACCCTCTGAACAGCATCCCACCCAGATGCACGCCCATTACCCTTGCGTTTACCATGGCTAACCCACCTAGCCTGCACATCCCTGTACACTATGGCACAATTTAGCATGGCCGGTTCACCTAACCGGCACATCTTTGGACTGAGGGAGGAAACCAGAGCACCCGGAGGAAACCCACACAGACACAGGGAGAATATACAAACTCCACACAGATGGTCACCTGAGGGTGGAATCAAACCCAGGTCCCTGGTGCTGTGAGGAAGCAATGCCAACCACTGAGCCACCGTGCTGCCCATGATTAGGAAGTGGCCATTCAGAATTGAAAAGTATGCCCTGCTTTTCAATCAGATCACAGCTGATCCAAAATTTAACTCCATTTGCTTTCCATGGGTCTTATTTCTTGACAAAAGGAGAGCACTTACAGGGCGATCAGGGGAAAGTGACTGGGACTTATTGGAGTACCTTTGACGAAGGCCAGCATAGACAAAGTGGGCCAAAAGGTTTTACCTTGACTGAGAGTTCCCGATCAAGGTATCAGCACTACAAAATGGACATAGTGAACAGCAAAAACAGGTCTTCCCCTTAAACAAGGCATTCAATGAGACAGATTACTGCCTTTGTGTTGGCAGAGTGTGCGGAGAGTATTCAAAATTCACTGAATCTACTCTGAATCTACAAGATCCCTTATCATCTTCTTAGCAGTCCAATTGATGCATTTCTCAACATCACATTCTGATGTGCTACCGGAACCTGCGCACAATGTTTTAAAATGATCGCGTCGCGAGATTTTGCAATGACTCGCACTTAGCTATTAGCTTTGGGCTCTGCTGATATTTCTCATGTTATTAGTCTGCGTGCTGTGAGACCAAAAGAAAGTGAGAGAGAGGCAGAGTGTAAAACCAGATCGATATCAACTACAAATGATCTAGTTGTGTTCAGATGAAAATAGTACAGTTCCGTGAGAGCTTTGCAATGCACTAAAGGAAATGTGGATTCCTTCAAGTCCAAAATATCTGGTGTGGATGAGCATGGCCATGTTTTTGGTCGAAGTGGATGAGTCTTGTTCAGCAAATGCATCCCACATTACCACAACCATTTGCAAATTACTTGAATATGGTCAACATTATTACAGAGAACGTTAGGAGTGAACCAGCCTCAGGTATGACCCCAACAGCTCCTTCATTGTCTTCATGACATTATCAGAGTGACTCGTCCTTACGACACTGAGTGAACAATGAAGCCTTTTGGGCTCATATACAACAAGAACTCACTGAGTAAACATAAGGCCAAAGCTGGTAACTGGAGAAGTTGACTGTGGAAGTTTCACCAAGTGCTAACTGCTCATTACAAAATAATGGCAAGCTAAAAGTGCACATTAGTGGAGGTGATGGCCTAATGGTATTATCACTGGAATGTTAATCTAAAGACCCAGTGAACGTTCTAGGAACCTAAGTTCGAATCCTGCTACTGCAGATGGTGGAATTTGAATTCAATAAATATCTGGAATTAATAGTCCAACGATGACCATGAATCCATTTGTTGATTGTTGGGAAAAACCCACCTGGTTCACTAATGTCCTTTAGGGAAGGAAACTGCCATCCTTACCTGGTCTGGCCTACATGTGACTCCAGACCCACAGCAATGTATGGTTGACTCTTACCTGCCCTCTGGGCAATTTGGGATGGGCAACAAATGCTAGCCAAACCAGTAATACCCAAATCCCATGAATGGATAAATAAATAACTAGTTTAATAGGTTCACATTCCATGGCAAGTGTTGTTCAGGATTGACAGTGGGCATTAAGAAAGAAAATACAGGGCCCTCTTGTAGTGCAGTGGTAATGTTCCTATCCTTGGACTAGGAGGCCTGGGTTCAAGTCCCACTTTTTCCAGAAGTGTACAATAACAAGACTGAAACCAAAAAATGCTGGAAACCACAACAGGTCAGGCAGGATCCATGGAGAGAGAGCAAGCTAACGTTTTAAGTCTGGATGACTCTTCATCAGAACTGTGTAATAACATCTCTGAACAGATTGATTCAGGAAAAATAGATTAGATTAACTTAAAAAGAAAATGTAGCTCATGGTATCAGCATCACTTCAGTAAGTGTGAGGTCATTTATTGGAACAAAAGGGTAGATATGGGGATTTTTAAGAAAGTGAATATTTTAACTGGCATATATCCGAGGAAACGTAGTGCTCACTAAAAAGTACTAGTCAGATACAAAAGGTATCCAAAAAGACTAATCAAATGTTAGCCATGATAAAATAGTGTGAAAAGAAGGAGGTTTTGTCACAGCTTTCCATGTCCAGGTTGTGTTCCCAATGTAGGCCCGCCTATTCAAGATGGTCATTGAGATACAACTATGCATGCCCAGCTATTGATGTCAGTTTATAGCACAAGCATGTTTGGACAACATTGCCTCTGTGCATGTGCAGATGATGCCAAGACCGGCATGCCAGCAATTTCCACACAGTTACATTGATGGCCAATGGCACCATTAGTTGGGGCACCGCACTCACATGGACAGAAACAAGAACTTTGTCATACAAATCACTGCCCAGTGACAGAGCAACATCTGTCTGTCATAAAGATACCACTACCCATGGATTCACACAGCATCCACTGGAAAAACAAAGATCGGTCCTCCCAGTTTGAGCGAGGCATGGTTTAATTCAGGGGTTGCACAGCTGAAGGTATGACTTCTGACAATTTGAATTTGAGTGTTTGTGATGAAATCCTTTTATTTGTATTCATTATTTTGTACTGAACAAGCCAGCCACCCATGACTGGTAACATTTATCACACAGAGTTGCTGGTGTTGGTATTCAATTCTGCCTGGAAACAGGGGAGGAGCTGAATGCAAGATTTTGCAGTAGGTCACTGTTCAGGTGGTGGGAGGGGGTCACTGAAGAGTTAGAGAAGAACAGAAGGACACTCCATGCTAAGATGTCAACTGTATTGCTCCAGGAATTTGAACACAGGTGCTGTGTAGTGAAGGCTCTGGAGAAGGTGGGTGCCACTTCTCCTAGAGTGCGGAAGCAGGCCACTCAGCCCGAGTCCACACCGACCCTCTGAAGAG
The DNA here is from genome assembly GCA_024137785.1 of Ginglymostoma cirratum. Classification (NCBI taxonomy): domain Eukaryota; kingdom Metazoa; phylum Chordata; class Chondrichthyes; order Orectolobiformes; family Ginglymostomatidae; genus Ginglymostoma; species Ginglymostoma cirratum. The sequence goes on along the minus strand of JAHRHZ010000020.1, from coordinate 55,789,456 downwards.
CATTTCACCCAGGCACACCCACCCACCCTATTTCTATGACCCTGCATTTCCACCTAGCCTACACACCCGTGGACATTATGGGCACCCAGCAGAAACCCACGCAGACACAGGGAGAACGTGCAAACTCCACGCAGGTATTCACCCAAGGCTGGAATCGAACATGGGTCCCCTGCGCTGTGAGGCAACAGCGCTATCCACTGAGCCACCATGCCACCCCTCAACACAGCTGAGACAGAGGGCTAAAAAGCCCACAAGCTGCTGGATACAATGGAGTAACATTCGAGTTCAAGCAAAACCTGGGGTCAGTTCTAGCTTTGTGAGGGCAGCTGTTGGTGAAGAGCTGGAATTGTGCTTACGACTGAGTGGGGGAGTGTACTTTTGGAGATGAGAAGAGTGTAGACCTGGGAAAGGCAGATGATTGACCAGGAAGAGCAGCAGTCATTTGGAAAGGTTGTTCAGCTGGAGTTTCAAAGCCAGAGCAGCAGGAGAAGAATGGTGATCCCCCAGTGACCGTGGAGGAGATTTGACCCACCATGTTATCAGCATCTCGTCAGAATTGCTGAGAAATCTACAGGATTAATCTTCATCACATTTTCTGTCTGATATGCACTGGGGGCGGTTTGTATTTTAGATTGTATTACTGCTATAATAAACATTGAGGATATTTTTCATTGTTCAAAAATTGTGGAATCTTGTGGCTTTATTCCCTTTAAAAGAAATCTCTGGATCTCACGTTTTGTCTGATTGAAGGAGTAAAGTTACTAATTCTCTTGCCCATTACCATACATTTGACCAATTTAACATCCTTTAGATGTAAAGAAGAACACTCCATTATTCCTGTTGATGGTTTTCTGTATCAGTTCATAACATTTCAATGATTTCAGTACCCTGGGCACCACCTGACAATCCACCCAAGTGGTTAGTGCTGCTGCCTCACAGCACCAGGGAGCCAGGTTCAATTCCACCCTCAGGTGACTGTGTGGAGTTTGCACCTTCCCCCTGTGTCTGCGTGGGTTTCCTCTGGGCGATCCGGTTTCCTCCCACAGACCAAAGATGCAGATTGGTGATCGGAAATTTCCCATTGTGTCCAGGGATGTGCAGACTAAGTGGATTAACCATGGGAAATGCAGGGTTATAGCATCGCGTGTTTGTGTCTGAATGGGATGCTCTTCAGAGGTTTGGTGTGGACTCAGTGACCTGCTTCTACACTGTAGGGATTCTAATGATATCATCCCTCCATGCTCCTATAACTTCTCAATATTACCACACACCCCGTCCATCTCTGTCTTTTCTGAATACCCTATAACCAGGAATATTGAGTTACCATCTGCACATCCTTCAGCTAAGTTTCAGTCATAACACATGACCTCAGCTTGTCTACCTTATTCCTCAGGCTCCCTGTGTTAAACTCTGTTCCATTTAGCCTTGCTAAACCCATTTCTTATTGAGCCTGTTTCCCCTGCCTTGCACACTCAGCAGCATTTTAACTTTAAGTTCCATCTCAGCTTCACTCCCGTCTGAGCTACTCGTCAGGATCCCATTTCTACTGCCGGTCTTGTTTAAATCTGCTCCAACAGCATGAACAAACCTCCCCCAACCCCCACCCCCGAGGATAGAGTTCTCGTTCATGTTCTACCGTAACCTGTCCAAATTTGTACCGGCCTCGTTTCTCCCAGAAAATATTCCAATGCCTCAGGACTCTACTCAGCAATGTCTGCAAGGCCTCAGGCAACAGGAGATCGCTACCTTCAAACTCCCGACTTTCAATTTCCTACCTAATTCTCTAAAGTCTATTTGCAGGACCTCATTTCTCTTTTCTCATCTCTTATCAATCTCAAAATAGTTCTGCTGTGCACTATTCGCCCCACCCCAAACCCCCCTCACCCTACCCTCAACATGCCCCCTACCTCTGTTTCACAACATCTTTGCCCTGGTACCCCAGGGGTAACACACCATCATGGAGTAATGCACCGTCACGAACAAATCTTCTACTACTGTTGCCCTTCCTGCCCCCTCCCCACCCCAACAACCCACCAAGCAGCTGCCCAGACTACCATGGTATCGGGTCTGGCTGGTCACCTCCAGGAGCCATCACCCTCGTGGTTTTCAAAAGCCAAGAAACACTCTGTAAGGAAGACGCATTCAGGAAATTCTCTCACTACCTGCCCAGTGTCCTTCTTCTGTCTGGCGGTCACCCATTCTCTCTCTCTGCCTGCGCATACTTAAAACCCTGGTAGAGAGACTACGTGCTGAAATGTGCTGCCCACAGAACCCTTCAGACTCGTGAATGCACCCAGAGCTCCCAGACACAGCGCAAGTCCCAAAACCCTGAAGTCAACTTGCTGCAACAGGCAGTACCTTGCGCTCTTAGGCTCATCCAGACCACCAAGAGAATCTTGGATTTCCCAAAACATGCAGGAATGTGTAAATCACAGGCCAGAGCTCCCCACATGTACACTCACTGAGGTCTACAGCACAGCAAAAAGGCCTTTCAGCCCATTATGTCTGTGCCCAATCAAAAACAACTGTTATGCTATTTGAAACCCATTTTCCAGCACCTAGCCCATAACTTTGTATACTTTAGCACTGCAGATGAGTTTATTTTAGATAAATAAGACATGGACACTTGCTTTAGTTTTTCTCTTATGCCTACTTAAGCAGTGACTAAAAAAAAATTATTCTTGTTAATGTCAGATAAACAACCAGAACTCTTTAAATCTATGATGTGTAAAAATGTAGTCTTACAAGTTTTTAATATATTAATTGTGTGTATAAAGTTTTTAATTTTTTTTAAACCAGTAACTACCATCAGTAAAAATTCCCATGTGTCCAATTGAGTATTTAGAAGCAAAGCCCATTACGGGCAAATGTAAACTTTTGAACCTGCATTTAAAGTCTTAAGTAAATAACTGTTTTTAATTCATTCATAGGATAATGCCAGGTCAGCATTTATTGCCTCTCCCTAATTGCCCAGAGGACAGTTAAGAGTCAACCACATTGCAATGGGTCTGGAGTCGCATCAGTGAACCAGATGGGGTTTTCCCAATAAGCAGCAATGAATCGATAGTGAATATTAGACTCTTGATTCGGTCCTTACAGAATCTCCCCACTCTCATTACTCCTTTTAACCTTCACTGTCTTCAGTTCCAAGTACCACACAGCCCTGCCACCAGTCTGAATGCTTCTGGGAGGTCTCCACACTCACTACGCCTTTCAACTTCACTGCCTGAACTTCTGAGTCCCACTCAGCTCCAATGCCAATCCGTCTACTTCTGGGACCTTTCCACTCACTCTGCTTCTTTTAACTACATTATCTTCACCTCCGAGTCCCATAGAGCTCCACCTCAATTCAATCTGTTCTGGGATCTCTCTGGTCTTCCTGCTCTTCTTATCCTCACTGCTGCTGCTCTCAAGTCCCAAACGTGTCCACCACATCTCCATCGTTGTATATATATTCACAGCATGTACATTTTTTTAAGTGTACACTTTGCCTGAGTCTGTTTATTTGCCTATGGTGCCCTTTGTAGCTAGTATTGTTCTCAACTTTCAGGAGAACATTTTTTTGCCGAACTCTCCTGATTGCCATTTTAGATATTTCCCACGGCTGCTCTAATCATCATTTTCAAGTTTGCAATCCCTAATTCTGCTGTAATCCTGATAAAATGAGCTTTTATTCTAATCTATGACTTTGCTCTTCATTTTGTGTTTCTCAATCATAATTTTAATACTTTTGTTACCCTTGTTATTGTCAAAAAGGTCCACCATGCTTATTTTTCTCTTCCTGGTCTCTTTCCCCTGATTAACTTCAGCACTGATTCCTCTACTGTTGAGCTTTATAAGAAAGTTAGGAGCAGTGAACACATTTCTGAATAGGTGGTAATCTCCTGATGCCTGAGGCATCGTAGACATTCCTGAGTAGAGTCTTCTGTCCTGTCATCATTTTTTGTCAGGCTATTTACAGAGTAGTCGAATTTTTTCAGGATTATTATTCTCAGTCTTATTCCTTCATAGACTTGACTCTGTATTTCTTTCCCAGTCCTCAGGTGAGTGGTCATTTGGAGTGGTGGATTCTTTGTTTCTTTGTTTAAATAAAACATCATTTTCCGAGCCTGAAGTTTGCATTGTATATGTGTATATTCAGTCTGCCTTTCGAAGAGACAGGATACAATGTCCTTATGTGTAATGTGTACATGAGCTAATGTACAGTGTAAGGATTTCTCATTAACCTCAACACTGGACAGGGGAGAGTCATAGAACCGTACAGCACAGAAACAGACCCTTCGGTTCAACCAGTCCATGCCGACCATAATCCCGAACTAAACTAGTCCCACCTGCCTGCACTTGGCCCATATCCCTCCAAACATTTCTTATTCATGTACTTATCCAAATGTCTTTTAAACGTTGTAACTGTACCCTCATCCACCACTTCCCCTGGAAGTTCATTCCACACATGAACCACTCTCTGTGTAAAAAACTTGCCCCCCCTGTCCTTTTTAAATCTTTCTCCTCTCACCTTAAAAATATGCCCCTTCGTCTTGAAATCTCCTACGTCAGGAACACGTCACCTGCCATTCACATTATTTATACCCCTCATGATTTTATAAACCCCTATAAAGTCACTCCTCAACCTCCTACGCTCTTGTGAAAATAGTCCCAGACTATCCAGCCTCTCACTCTAACCCAAACCTTCCAGTCCGGATAACATCCTCGTAAATCTTTTCTGAATCCTCTCCAGCTTAATAGTATCCTTTTTATAGCAGGACAACCAGAACTGGACACAGAGGTCCAAAAGAGGCCCCACCAATGTCCTGTACAACCTCAACATAACATCACAACTCCTAAACTCAATGGTCTGAGGAATGAAGGCAAGCGTGTTAAACACCTTCATAACCATGCTGCCCACATATGACGCAAACATCAAAGAATTAAGAGTGACGATAAATCTCCAGTAAATATTTAGGGTAAGAACCCTGAAATATGATACAAGGAATGGAATAAGAATAGAAAGATATTTTTAACCTGTCTAAGTACTTGCATTTTACATGATCGAATGACAGGGGGGAAACATTTATGGAAGAGTTATCATTGCATCATAAAGTTTAAGATGACAGGAGGTAAGCACGAAGGAGAATCGAGCGTAAGAATCAGAAACTAGGGGACAGCTGCCTTCATTCGAGCAAGAATGGAACTGAGCTCGATAGACTGGAGCCATAGGTTGGCAGGATGTATTGCTACAACAAGACCTAAAGCAATATTTCCCAACTTGTTATATGGAATATGCTAACTCTTAGGCTCCTAGGTGAGGACAGGTGAACTGTCCCCTCTTCTTTATTCAGCCACTCTCTCACTTGGCTGCAAAAGTGTTAATTTACAAAAAATTCCTTCCCTTTCTCCCAGTCCCAAAATGGATTTGTGTTTTAAAAGAAGCCAATCTAACCATGATTTTTTGAATTAACAAACAACATGAGCTGATTAGTTACTGCATGTAAGAAAAATCAGTAACATAACACACAGATTAACAATAAAAGACAAGTTCAAAAAGATAAAAGCTAGAAGAAACTGATGTACAGATCGATATCTGAATTGCTTGCTAAGTATGGAGAGTTGAATGCTGTAGTGGAGGGTCGGTATTGACACTTAAAAGTGGTCAGTCAGTTTCACACTCCTTAGTTTTGCAGATTGGTTGAAATTCTATAATTTTCATAACTTGCGACTGCAAATTTCAGCATTAAGGATGAGATCAAGTCCTTTGCTGTCCTATTTCCTTTTTGACTCATATGCAGTACTTGTAGTTAGAAAGGGTCGTGACCTGGAACACAGGGATAGTTCTTCAATTTCAGCCTTCACAGCATGTTAATACATGAGCCCAGCCTATTCAGTCTCACTATTCCACTCCAATACGGTTGAAACTGGATTTTTAGAATCAGAATTAGATTTAGAATTACCCTATATTGCCACATATACTCAATGAGCACAGTGAAAAGTTTTTACGTTGCCACTTACAGCACTATCTTAGATACAAAGGTATCTAGGTACAGCTTCTTTAGTTACAAGAAAATAGACAAATTTCCTCTTGATCATCTGTTCTCAAAGCAGAACAATCCCAAATTCTCTAATCTAACTAAGAGCTGAAGTTCCTCATACCCGGAGCCATTTTTGTGATTTTTGTTTTGCCTGTACCCTCTCTAATGCCTTCACTTCCTTCCTGAAATATGGTGCCCGTAAATGGTTGCAATACCCCAGTTGAAGCCAGACTTCTTTTGTACAAGTTTATCACTATTTCCTTGCTTTTGTACATTATGCCTCCATTAATAAAACACAGGATGTCTTGACCTGCCACCTTCAGCGATTTATGCACATATACAAGCAGGTCCCTTTGTTCATGCAACCCTTTCATAATTTTACCCTTTATATTTTTGTTATTTTTCGAACAAATGAGACCAATGGAGATGACATTGAATGTCACAAATGTCATGTGCAACACCAACTAAAAGGATCTACTAATAGATAGCTTTAATGTTGAGAATCACATTCTCTAATAGGTGACACAGTGGTTAGCATTGCTGTCTCACAATACCAGGGACCTGGGTTCAATTCCAGCCTTGGCGACTGTCTGTGTTGAGTTTGCACATTCTCCCTGTGTCCGTGTGGGTTTCCTCGGGGTGCCCCGTTTTCCTCCCACAGTCCAAATGTGTGTGGGTTAGGGTGGAATGGCCATGCTACATTGTCCAGAGATGTGTGGGCTGACGGGGTTAGCCATGGGAAATGCAGTGTTACAGAGATAGGGTTGGTCTGGGTGGATGCTCTTCAGAGGATGGGTGTGGACTCGATGGGCTGAATGTTCTGTTTCCACACTGTAGGGATTGTATGATTCTAAATAAATTGTCTAGCATTGCAGAAATAAAGGTTGCGACCCAAGCCATGCTGGCACCCAGACTCAGCCCACATTGGCTGTTTGGCTCCAACGTTTCACCTTGAGGATCGTGAGGCTGGGTGGTTGCTTCAGCCACCCTGAGAAAGGCTGATATGCCAGGCTGGGAGGCTGCTACACCACGCCCAGAGGTTGCCAAACCTTGGAGGCTGGGGTAGGAGAAGAGGGAGGAAGAAGACAGAATGGACAATCTCCAGCTGGAGCATCCTACTCTGGTTTTAACCTCTGTCCTCGTGTATGCCCAGAGCATAAGACAGGTGTATCTGCAAGAGCTGGCTTTCTGATGAGGAGGGAGATAAACAGCCCCCCCACCCGTTATCTCTTCTTGTTCAGTGTCTCTCTTGTTGACGTTTGTCTTCTTACAGTGTACGTGTAACATTCCATTGGCTTCACACAGGGGCTATACCAACAGTCACTGAATTTACATACTAAATTTTTCTCTACCAGTTCCCCTTCTTTAAGCGATGAACTTGTGAACAAAAAATGTAAAAACGTCTGTAAATACTTTAGGAGTTTGATCCGATATCATAACAGTATAACCCTTCAGAGTTAGATAGCAATTAACAGAAGGAAAAACAATGTTTATGACGGGCGCCAGTTGAAACAACTCCACAGAGGCTGGTATCCCATCACCAAGTCATCCTTTATTTCTTGTGGAGAGTCCTTGACACTGATCCAGCTCCCTCAGAGCCAGTTCTCAGAGTGAACAGAGCCTCTGACATTCCTGTTTATATCTGTCAGCCAGGGCTCCCTGATTGGACCAGATTAACAGCCCCAATCAGTCAAGTCATATTCTGTGAGATCTACCGAGCTGACTACTGGCCCTGTTACAATCACTACAACAGGTAGAAAATATAATTGACAACCAAACTGATAAATCGTTCAAGTGGGAACTATAAATGTAACTATATATTGCTCGGGTGGGAAGTGAAGAAGCAAAAATCTGAAGCAAAGAGAGACTCAGAAAAAAAGATTGGCGGCTATAATAACAGGGAATTCCATAACATTAAACATTAATACTAAAGGTTTGGTAAAATGAGTATTGTTGGTTATAGAGATGGAAATTTATATATGTGGGTAGGCAACACTGAGGGATTAAATGAATATTTTGCATCTGTCTTTTCCAAGGAAGAAAATATTACCTGGACCATGTGACAGAGAGGGAAATTCAGTCAATAGAACTGTTCAAAATCGGTAAGAGCTTGATTTGGATTGATTGTTGGTACTTAGACGTAAAAAGGTGGCAGGACCTGATGAAATGCATCAAAGGATATTGAAGGAAGTGAGAGTGGAAATTGCAATTTTCCCCGGATTTGGGTGTGGAGCCTGAGGATTGGAGAGTTGCAAACATTGTAGCCTTGTTCCAGAAAGGTTGTAAGGAAAAGACCTGCAATTGCAGAGCACCCAGTTAAATTTCAAAGTGGGAAAACTTCTAGAAATAATACTTTAGATATCTAGAAGTTTATTTACAAAATTATTTACACTGCTACAATAGCTTAGACTGACAGACATAACCTGGATTCTGTGTTTACTGATATTATTATACATTACATATACATAACTGACTGACGTAATTTCCACAAGTACTCCGTTACACAGAGCGAGAGAGAGAGAGAGAGAGAAAACTGAAGGCAAGGTGAGTGTCTAATTATTGGAACAAAGTGTATCATTATTGGTTTAATGATAGGAGACAGAGAGTGGTGCTGGAGGGTTGCTTTTTGGACTTGAGGCCTATCACCAGCGGTGTTCCACAGGGATCGGTTCTAGGTCCTCTTTTGTTTGTCATTTATATAAATGATTTGGATGAGAATGTAAAAAGCATGGTTAGTGAGTTTGCGGATGACACCAACATTAGTGGCACAATAGTCAGAGAGTAAGGTTTTCTAAGATTACAGTGGGATCTTGATCAAAGGGGTCAATGGGCTGAAAAATGGCAGATGAAATTCAATCCGGATAAATGAGAGGTATTGCATTTTGGTGCAACAAACAAGGGTAGGGCTTAGACAATTAATGGTAGGGCCTTGGGTAGTGTTGGAGAACAGAGGGCCCTAAGGGTGCAGGTACATAATTCTTTGAAGTTTGCATCTCATATAGACCGGGTGGCACAATTGCCTTTATTGCTCCGTCCTTTAGGATTTGGGAAGTCATGGTGAGGTTGTACAAGATATAGGCGATGCTTCTTCTGAAGACTGTGTGCAGTTCTGGTTGCCTGTTTATAGGAAGGATATTATCAAACTGGAGTGGATGCGGAAGAGATTTACCAGGATGTTGCCGGGTATGGGAGGTTTGAGTTATAGTGAGAGGTTGGATAGGCTGCGACATTTTCACTGCAGTGCAGGAGATTGAAAGGCGACCTTATAGAAGTTTAAAACATAATAACGGGTATAGATAGAGTTAATGGTGCTTGTCTGTTCCCTAGGATGGGGGATTTCAAGACAAGGGGGCACATTTTTAAGGTGAGAGGAGAAAGATTTAAAAAAGACATGAGGGCCAATTTTTACACAGAGGATGGTTCGTGTGTGGAATGAACTTCCTGAGGAAGTGGTGGATGTGGGTACAGTTTCAATGTTTAAAAGCTAAGAACATGAATAGGGAAGGTGTGGAGAAATATTGGCCAGGAGCTGGCAGCTGGACTAGTTTAGTTTGGGACTATGTTCAGCATGGACTGGTTGGACTGAAGGGTCTGTTTCCGTGCTGTAACTCTATGATGTCATGTGACTTTCTTAAAGGCACAGGCCTATGTGGTCTAGAATCTACGCAAATAATACCCAAAAACACAAGAAGTTTAAGACTTTAGCTCCTAATGCAGGTTTCCTGGGATTTGAGTCTTGGTCTCCTGTATTTTGCACCAAAATTGTGAATGAATTCCAACAGCCAGTTCTCACTCACATGAAGACTACCTCACTGTAATTGTCCAGCTTTCAAACAGTGTAGGTTTGTGGAAATTCCACTGTCATGAGCCCCTCGGTAGTAATACTGTGCACTCACTCTTCCACAAACCAAAATCTGCTCAAAAAACTATTTCTGCATTATTGTGTCAACACACCATTATTTCTTTCACACTGATTTACAGCATTTACGGAAGAAAACTATTAGTGCAACAGAATTACATTGGTTTTTATGATCCAGATGAATGTCCTCCCATCCTACTTCAACTCACCCCATCAGCGTATTCTTTTAACTCCCACGTTATTATCTAGGTTCATCTTCAATGGATCTACATTTCTCAACCATTCCTTGTGGTAGTGAGTTTACAATCTTCTCTGAGTTCTTCAAAGTTGTCTATTAGAAATATCGGCAATTCTCATCGAGATATACCTGGATTGTCCTAATCGTGGAAGCATTTTCAAACTTGTGAAATGTAACATGAGGTCATGAAACAGGGTTTATTTCTTCCACTGGCATCAGGTCTTCACAAAGATGAAGGGAAATTATGATTAAACTGGGAAGTATTTACATGGATTGAGGTCTATGGTTTACTTTGGTTTGAGGACTCCTTTGCTTGTCTGCTCTTTCTTCCCACGAGCACACCTTCCTCCAGAGACACACTTTTATTTAGAGATGGTTTGTCCAGTTGCTCCAGTTGCCTTTCCTCACCAATGCCACCTGCTTCTGGAGGTCCCAGTGCATCTGCTCGAGCTCTCCTGCCCAGTGTCTACCCTCACCATTGCCACCTGATGCTGGAGGTTGTCTTCCATTAAGAAGCAAGGGTTTTATTGCTCGCCTCATCCTTTTATTTCCAACATTTCCTATTGTCCTTGAACAGGTCCACATCATGAATAAATTGGACAACTTTCAATACTTTGATTTCTGGGGATCTTTATTTCTGAGATGAGAGCTGAGCCGTAGTTTTAGCTCCAAATATATATCCACAAATGGAAATATCTATTCTCCTAAGCATTAGTGAAGTGATTTTCCTGCTTCCACAGTCCTCAAGTTAGTTAGCACATTCCTTAATCTTTGTTAATAGGAACAAAGGTCCCTTGAAGATACTCAATCTATATCTAACCAACTCCCTCTTTAATGTCTTTTGTGGTCTACGGCTAGTTATACGCTCAGTTACTAAGGACAGTAAATGGAATATGAACCAACACTTTGAAAATTCATCTGGAACAAAAGGCTGCTGAATTGTAGCCTCTCAGATAGTCACTATTGGCAAGCTTCAGTCACTTGAGGATATACATAAATAGAAGGCAGCAGCCAGAATGCAATGCACTCCTTTGCTGTTAAGCACAATTATCCCATAATTTATGTACATTTAACAGAAGCCAATGTAAAGTCTGAAAACTAACTTGGACGGGAAATGTAATTGTTGATTTATATACCTAGTAATTGAGCCGTTTGGGCCCAGTTACAGAACATCGCACTGACTAGCATTGAATAATGATGTCTTTAAGTAACTCATTGGGTAAACAACAGCCTTCACTGTTTCTGTCACGAGTTCCTGTTGGATCCACAGTACAAATGCTGTAGGAAAATGGATGCTATGTTTGCGGGATGTGAGCAAGTCAATGCGGATTAATAAAGAACAGAGTGTGGGTCAGCTCACATAAAGTCTTTATGATAGTGAAGTTGCCCAAGTTGATCCAGTAAAATTGAATTAAAATATCAAGGAATTCATGTTGAAGACTAGGGATTCAGAGTGAGAGAGGAAATCCGTTATAACTGACTTGTGTAAGAGGATTACGTCTGATGCTCGTCATATTTTCAGATACATTGTTCGCTGCTGCCAAGTCTCCTTTCTCTATGTTGAGCCTAGGATCTACCTACTTGTCATTGTAGAGGATAGGGCACTCAAGAGTTTAATCATCCTTCTGACTTCATAACAATGTAGTTCATTGCATGATTGCAATAGATACAGTCTACATTACTGGTCATAATTACTAAGATTTCTAAGGAGCTGTATGTTTGCTCCCTCTGGGTGTTCTGCAGAACCCCAGTGTCACTAGCAAGAACCAGTTTGATGGTTTGAACTCTGATGGTGAGCATTCTGTGTGTTTCTCCTATGGCTGGGCATCACGTCAGAAGGATACGGATACCAGGGTAGGACCTGCCCACAGCGGACGTTCCCTCCAAAGTTTTAAAGTGTATGGATTGATAGCTCTATCAGTGGAGGGAGGGAGTGAACAATGGAAAGCAAGGATACTGAGGCAGGGAAAAGTGATAAAAAGAATAGGAGAGTAGGTTAAGACATGTGTAGAGACAATGACAATAATCGGGGTAAGCCATGGCAGAACACAAATAAGCCAAGGGACAAAAACAAGAAAATTACTCGGAGCACTTGAAAATGAAAACATTGTAATGCTATTTTGGTGTAAACAGCAAGACATGAACCAGTATTCACCAATTTTATTGCTTTTTTCTTCCTTCTGGGAGTGGATGGACTTGTACCTGGGTCTGATGGAAACAAACTGACCTGTGGTAATCATATTTACCTTGTGTCTCCCTCACAGCAACCTCCTTGGAGCAATATTTGGCATACTTTAGGCAAGCACACTTTTCAGTTTGTTTAACTTGTATATCAGGTTATTTGCAAATACTGTTGTTCATGCCTAGTTCCCCTCTCTCCTTCATCCAAATATACACACCTGCCAACAATACTTCTTTAACATGACAAGTATCAGAAATGTATTTTAAAAATGCAGTAATAGGCCTTGAACCTGCCCCAGTCTTGAACACAATCATGGCAACACAATCTTCAACACAATCACTTGCCACTTTTCTGCCTGACTTCTGTATACCTTTGGTTCCCTTGAAATTCAATAATCCATCAATTGTGCCTGGAGTTACTCAGTGAGTAAGCTCCTCCAGCCTCTGGAGTGCAGAAATCCAATGACTCACTACTTTCTGAGACTGTGTCAGTTTTTGACCCTCCAGCTAACGGAAATAATCTCTCAACATTTACTCTGTCAAGGCATCTCAGAGTCTTACAGTTCAAGAGATCAGTTCCCTTTTTGTAAAGTCCAGAGAATATAGGCACATTCTTCATTGTACTGACCCTCCATTGCATCTCCTCAAAGGCAAGTTAATCCTTCCTCATGTACAGACTCTGAAATTGTACATAATTTATGATTTGTCTGAAAGACAACAATAATGAGTGTCTGAACGAAGGTCTTGTCTTATGGGGGAGGCAATGGCCTAGTGGTATTATCACTGGGCTATTAATCCAGAAATGCAGTTAATGTTCTGGGGGCCCTGGGTTCAAATCTTATCATGGCAGATGGTGGAATTTGAGTTCAATAAATATCCGGAATTAAGAATCTAATGATGACCGTGAATCCATTGCTGATTGTTAGAAAAACCCATCTGGTTCACTAATGACCTTTAGGGAAGGAAACTGCCAGTCTGGCCTACATGTGATTCCAGACCCACAACAATGTGGTTGACTGTTAACTGCCCTCTGGGCAATTAAGGATGGGCAATAAATGCTGGGCTAGTCAGAAATGCCCACGTGCTGTGAGTAAATAAAAAAAGTTAAAAAAATTAGAAATGGTGCAGAAACTATTCATGAGAATGGTTTCAGGGGTGTGCAACTTAATTCTGTGAATAGATTGGAGAAACTAGGGCTGCTGTCCTTGGAGATGAGGTTAAGAGGAGACTCAGTACAAGTTTTCAAAACCATGATGGATTGGAGCAAAGCAGGCAGACAGAATCTGTTCCCATTGGCAGAGGGGTCAGGAGCCAGAACCACTGACTTAAGGTCCTTGGCAAAAGAATCAGCAGTAACATTGAGGAAAATCTTTTTAGGCATTAAGTGCTTAGGATATGGAATGTACTGCCTGAGAGAGTCGTAGGGGCAGGTTGAATCAAAGCTTTCAAAACAAAAATTACCTGAAGCAAAAATATTTGCAGGGCTACAGGTTGCTCTGCTAGAGTGCATGCATGGAGATAAAGGAGTGAATGGCCTCCTTCTGTCCTGCAACAAATCTATGATTTTCATTCAGAGCCTCAGATGGCTCTAAGTCCCTTTATCAGGATCATAGAAGTTTTGAAAGGTCTAATAAAAGCAAAGTAGTGTAAATGCTGAAAATCTGAAATTAAATTCAAAAATGCTGGACTCAAGAAACCCAGCAGGTCTGGCAACATGTGTGGAGAGAGAGACAGAGTTAATGTTTTGCATCCAATATGACTCTTTGTCATGAAGTGGACTGAAAAATGATACTTTTTGTGGTTTTGTTAGAGGAGAGGCTAATTGAGTATAAGAGTCCCAGGTCAAGAGGGAAAAGGGAATGCTAATGATAATAGAGGAGTGATATAGAAGACGAATAGGTGTTAATGGTAAATGCATATAGCAGAAAATAAGTTGGTGTACTGACAGTGAACACACTTGAACAAGAGACTTGGTGGGGAAATGTGGGGTCAGGTGTATCTCCTCAACGTGGAGAACAGTTTCATGCTCTGAAGTTGTTAACACAATGTTGAGTCCTGAAGATTACAGATTGCCTAAGCAGACAATGATATGTTATTCCTTCAGATTGACACAAGCTGGAACAAACATTAACTCTGTTTCTCTCTCCACAGATGCTGTCAGATCTGCTCAGTGTCTTCAGCACTTTCTGTTTTTAATTTTGAACAGTCACTTTGTAACGCAGGGAAAAGCTGCAGTGAATTTGTACACAGCAAGCTCTAACAACCAATATTATGAAAATGACCTTGTGTAAATTTATGGTGGAGACAGATAGTTTCTTGATCGGTCTGGGAATCAAAGGTTGTGGGGAAAGGGAAGGAAAGTGAATGTGAGGATTGTTGGATCAGCCATGATCCTATTGAATGGTGGAGCAAGATCCAGTGGCCATATAGCTCACTCTTGTTCCTATTTTTTATGGTCTTATGGTCTACCAGACAATCTGCTTCAGCAATGCTGTTTGAAGGATGAATATTGGCCATGACACCAGGGAAAACCACCCTGCCCTTTTTTGAAATCGTGCCTGGGATCTTTGGCTTACCAAAAAGATGACACCTGTGACAGTGCAGACCTGCTTCAGTGCTGCACATGGCCGCTAATTTAGATATAGCATTGGAGCCTACAGAATGGCTCTTGAACTGCAACCAGTTCTGTCAACTGTTTGTTACAAGTTGGGCCTTGCTGTGCACTTACTCTGTTTCCTAAATTGCAATGGTTGTCCGAAAGTATCGTTTTGGCTGTAAACTGTTCTAGGCCATCCCATGGTTGTGAAAGACGCTTGTTAGATGCTAATAGTGATAGAGATGAAGAATACATGTTGACAATGTTCCTTCCCTTCCTTTCAATGTCTGTAAGGCTGAAATCCCATGTTAATGCATATTGTTCAGTAGTCACATATGTCAGGTGTCGGTTAATGTTCAGTTCCTTTATACTGCAGCAGTGCGGAAAAAGAATGTCCCGTTTGATGAATTTTGTGTAAAAGATACAACACCATCAATCAACTATGGAGGCACGATCAATGGATTCCTCATTGAGCAGCCAGAATGCAATCGAGACAATTCCAACCATATAACCTTTGTAAGGCAGTTCATTCTGATTACTCATTAGGCACGAGTCCTTGAGAGGCATGTTATCTTTGATAGGACAGATGGCCTACTCCCTCACACTTACAATCGCCCCGGAATATCTATTGAAACAACTATCTCTTTGTTTTATGGGAGAGTTGATTCATCCAACGATTCTGAATGAAAGGCAGACTTAAAGGGTTTAATTCAACAAAGCCCACGGAGGTAATCAGTACACAAAGGACAAAGGCTACACCTTATGCGGTTTATCAGCACTCCGACAAGGGCCCAAGTTGTGTGGTTAATTAAAAATGATCAGCCCCTTAATCGGCCTCTTCTTTTTCTATTAGGTCTTGCGTGGTTTTTCAGCAACCATTCAGCTGCAGATCACATAACCTGGTCTATTGCACAGTTCCAAGGGTAGGCTGGAAGCATTGCTCATTGCAAGCATAGCAGGCATTGTCTGCCATATTGGAGAGGGCTAAAAATAAATTAGCCATCCTCAATCCCATATCTATCTTTGACTCGACTCTGATTCGGTGGGAAAGAGGATTTCTGTTTCTCCATGTGTTACATGGCCGTGGTTGTGGTGAATTCAATGGGGTGGCACAGTGGCTCAGTGGTTAGCACTGCTGCCTCACAGCGCCAGGGACCCAGGTTTGATTCCAGCCTTGGGTCACTGTCTGTGGAGTTTGCACATTCTCCCCGTGTCTGCGTGGGTTTCCTCCAGGTGCTCTGGTTTCCTCCCACAGTCCAAAGATGTGCATGTTGGGCGGATTGGCCATGCTAAAATTGCCCATAGTGTCAGAGAAGTGCAGGCTAGGTGGATTAGTACATGGGAAATGTGGGATTACAGGGATAGGCAAGGGGTCTGGGTGGGATGCTCTTCGGTGGGATTGGTGCAGACTTGATGTTCTGAATGGCCTCTTTCCACACTACAAGGATTCTACGATTCACTGGTCTCACCCAGATTGGAAGTTAGCTTCAATGCCTATCACAAGGGAGAAGACTGGCTATGGTTAACCTGTGCTGACCCTCGTTTACTATCACACTCTAAAGTTTCTAAAGTTCTCTTCCTTGTGTTCAAATCACTCCAAGGCCTTGTCTCTCCCTATCATCATCCTGCAAATTGCTAGATATCCAGGTATCCCCAAATCACAGGCTGGGCAATCCTAATGTAAAGGGTCCACCAATAAGTATCAAACAAGGTCAAGCCAAGGCTTGGCTCTGATAGCTTGGACATACCTGTAGCCTGTGATAGGTCTCAATCGAATAATTTGAAGAATAAGAGATACCCAACAGTTTATTTTTGGGAAAAAAAACAGTCCAGCGCAAAGCTGGAATATCGATGGGAGTTTTTGAAGTCTGGACTGGGCTGAAGGTGGTGGGTTTATTTGTGAGGACGGTGGTGGTTTCAAAATGCTTTCTGGTGAAAGACATATAATCAGACAAAACACGACACTCAGTATAGTCAAAGAGATAGGCTTTAAGCAGCAACTCCAAAAGCTGAGAGAGTGGTCAAAGGGCAAAGTATTCTCGGGAAGGAATTTCATTGCTTTCAGCCCACATGGCTGAAGGTAGAGAAGGAGAGTAAAGGAAGTTGACCAATGGACAAGAAGACAGGATTGAAGGTGCCCAGATATCTGGAGGGTTCCAGGGAGGTAATAGAGGCAAGACCTGAGAGTGATTTTAACACGAGTTTTAATCCCAGACATGATTCCTTATTTACATCACATACTCAACTCTGTAGAGAATTAAGATTTGATAATGGACTATGCAGTGTCTCCCAGGTTGCCCAGCAGAGCTCGGGCTATGATAGCCCTCACACTGGTCTCAGTTGGTCTCTCAGGATATAAGGCAGTGTTCCAAAGTGGGATATTCCTCACTCAAATACAGACTGGTCCTGGGCACTGGCCCATGCTCAGGATGTGATGCCATTCATTCTGCTGTGAAATTCAGCGCAATGGAAGTGGAGTAACTCAACTCCTCGATACTGGTGGCCATTGTTCCCGAATGTTGTTTTGATCCCATTATAACCTGACCTCAGATAACACACTATCTTCACAAAGTGGCTGGCCATCTCCTGATGTACTTGATTTTTGATATTGTCTTTCCTTTAAATAATTAACCAGTTCAGGGATGTTACTACATGACTTGGAGCAGCTGGGACTTGAACCTAGTCCGGACGCAGGGATACTGCCAGTGTGTCGCGTTCCTGATGGTTGAATATTGAGTGGAATGGAATTGAGTTGGTGACATTGGCTAGGATTTCACATGGGGATGATGGCCCCATCGAGGAAGTGAGGAACAAATTCATCTTCACTGGTGTTTTAAACCACAAACAGAGTTTACACTTATCAGGTAATGAGTTGCCTGAATTCCTGGTTATGCTTCCATGTGGAAGGGTCTAATGTTTCCAGTAGTTATCTGGTGGAGGGTTGGCAGCCTTTCGGTCCCAGCAGCGCCACCAGGAACAGTGGTTACTGCTGGGACTGCACACTCCCCAGACCTACTGCCAAAGGCTCTGATCTAGATTGTGGGTAAATGGGACAGGGATGCTTGATCAGGGGATTTTACTAGATATCCTCTTTATGTGGCATTTCCCTTTCCAGCTGCTGATCAAATATGGGCATCAGTGTTGGATGCTCTTAATTAGGGGAGGCGATGGCCTTGTGGTATTATTGCTAGACCATATTAATCCAGAAACTCAGCTAATGTTATGGGGACCTGGGTTCAAATTATGCCATGGCAGATGGTGGAATTTGAATTCAATAAAACAAATCTGGAATTAAGAATCTACTGAATAATGGTTGGAAAAATCCATTTGGTTCACAAATATCCTTAAAGAAAATCTGCCATCCTTACCCGGTCTGGCCTACATGTGACTACAGATCCACAATAGTGTGGGTGACTCTCAACTGACCTCTGAAATGGCCTGGCAAGCCACTCAGTTATATCAATCGCTATGAAGTCTCAACAAAGAAATGAAACCAGGCAGACGACCCTAGGCATTAACCTGGGCACCGGAAAAGACAACGGCAAAAACAGCCCCATCGACCCTGCAAAGTCCTCCTCACTAACATCTGGGGGTTAGTGCCAAAATTGGGAGAACTGACTCACAGACTAGTCAAGCAACAGCCTGACATAGTCATATTCACGGAATCATACCTTACAGACAATATCCCAGACACCACCATCACCATCCCTGGATATATCCTGTCCCACAGGCAGGACAGACCCAGCAGAGGTGGTTATACAGTGATATACAGTCAGGAGGTGCCCTGGGAGACCTCAACATTGACTCCAGATTGTATGAATTCTCATGGCTTCGGGTTAAACATAGAGAAGGAAACCTCCTACTGATTACTATCGTCAATCCTCCCTCGGCTGATGAATCAGTACTCCTCCATGTTGAACAACACTTGGAGGAAGCACTGAGGATAGCCAGGGCACAAAATGTACCCTGGGTGGGGGATTTCAATGTGCACCACCAAGAGGGGCTCGGCAAAAGTATTACTGATCGAGCTGGTCGGCTCCTAAAGGACATCGCTGCTAGATTAGGTCTGCAGCAGGTGGTGAGGGAACTAGCAAGAGGGAGAAACTTACCTGGCCCCATCCTTACTGATCTCCCGGCTGCAAATGTATCTATGTCAGTATTGGTAAGAGAGACAGACAGAGCTAAATGATGCCACAACTACAGGGTCAGATCTGAGCTCTGCAGTCGGTTACTTTTGGGGGCTGGGTGATCACTGTCACCTAACAAAGACAATTAAGCATTTGTAAGCAATTCAGAGAGTTTGTTCTCACGCAGCAGCAGTTTAAATAATTCGCATCTATTCAATTTGACAAAGAAAGGAAATATACAGCTGGTGATGGATGAGAAAGCATTACTGATCCTGAAGCATTCCTGTAGACTGGAGCAGCAGGAATGGCAATGGTGGAGTGTTCTACCTTAATGTTTGCAATCGGTTACAGTAATAACCTTTGTTCTTCATTCAGACTGATGTATGAGATCATAGAATCCTTACAGTGTGAAAGTAGGCCATTCGGCCCATCAAGTCCACACAGACGCTCCGAAGAGCATCCCACCCAGACCTCTCTACCCTATCCCTGTAATCCTGCATTTCCCATGGCTAATCCATCCAGCCTGCGTATCCCTGGACACTACCGGGCAATTTAGCATGGCTAATTCATCTAACCTACACATCTTTGGACTGTGGGAGGAAACCAGAGCACCTGGAGGAAACCCACGCAGACAGTCGCCCGAGGAGGGAATCAAACCTGGGTCCCCGGAGCTGTGAGGCAGCAGTTCTAACCAGTGAGCCACAGTGCCCCCTTCTCCCAGTCTCGTGGTCCTCCCACCAGAAGATGATGGAGCATTCCACTGGATTCTCTATGTCTTTCTTTCTCTTTCTCACATTCTCTCTCTCTCAAACACACACACACACACACACACACACACACACACACACACAACACCCAGCTCTCTTAACCTCTCTCTCTCTCTCTCTCTGTCTTCCTACACACCACCTACTCCTGTTGATATATTTTATTTTGGAGCTCACTATCTATATTGTGTCTATCATCTATTTGAACCCTCTTTCTTGGCCAATGATCACAGACCGCTACTCATGATTACCAGGATTTCCATTAACCCCGTAACCACCTTAATCTGAAGATTAGTTGTTTATCATTGTTTCTAAGATTAAACACTTCTTATTTTGCTGAATAGTGACCATATAGAGTAGCGTGGCAGCCAATAAATCTTTGATGGCACTTAAAACTTCAACAATTCTTATGACCTTTCGTTTGTTCTTGTATGCTAGATATTTATAGGAGGCTGGTTATGGCTTTAACATTCAGACCACACAGAAAATACAAAACATTAAATGTCAAAAGAATCCCATTTTAAAGCGGACTCTACACTCCCAACAAATCCTCCCACATGCAGCCTTGAATGCTGTTGGACAATAAACAGCTCACCGGAGAGGGTGTCTCCACAAGTATCCCCATCCTCAATGATGGGGGAGCCCGGAATATCAGTGCAAAAGATAAGGTTGAAGCTTTCGCAGTAATCTTCAGCCAGAAGTGCCAAGTGGGCACTTGGCTTCTTCCAGAAGTTCCCAGCATCATTGATGCCAGTCTTTAGCCAATTCGATGCATTCTACGTGACGTCAGGAAATGGTCGGAGACACCAGATACCGCCAAATCCATGTGTCCTGACAACATTCCAGCTAAAGGATGGAGAGCTGTGCTCCAGAAGTTGCCAGACCCCCGGCCAAATGTTTTAGTGCAACAATGTGGATAATTGCCCAGGAATGTACTATATACAAAAAGCCACTTAAATCCAATCAGGATATTAAGTGGAATATTGTTGTTTATTGCAAGGGGATTGGCATATAAATGTTGGGATGTTTTATCAGTATATGGCATTGGCGAGACCAGATCTGGAATAGTGCGTACTACTTTAGGTTTAGGTTTAGATTTATTTAATATTGTCACATGTACCTAGGTCCAATGAAAAGTGGATAATGTAGCCACATTCTGGCTCCCTCTTGGATTACAGAATAAATTACTGAATAAACTGTATAAATCAAAAAATACTGATTAAATTAATATTAAATTGATATTACTAAAGCTGAAACAGCTTCAAAAATTCATCTTCCTCTCTTTGTACATTACACCCTCTCTGCTCCTCCGGTCGCTGCCGTCTGAAATTGTCCCCGGGAATAATAGGAACTGCAGATGCTGGAGAATCCAAGATAACAAGGTGTGGAGCTAGATGAACACAGCAGGCCAAGCAGCATCATAGGAGCAGGAAAGCTCAACGTTAACACCTTGTTATCTCGGATTGTCCGGCATCTGAAGTTCCTATTATCTCTGGTACAATTTTAACCCCACTATGAAGCGTCTTCTAAGGATGCCTACCCTGAAGAGGTTACCCTCCTCCCTCCGGACAAACTTCAGGGGATCTCTCTCCCACTGCAACTCTCTCATTGTCCCCGGGTTCCTGGCAAAGTGCTCCCTTCCTGCTGCAATCGGCATTGTCGTTTCTGCGTCCGCTGCCTCTGA
This sequence comes from Ginglymostoma cirratum, assembly GCA_024137785.1. Taxonomy (NCBI): domain Eukaryota; kingdom Metazoa; phylum Chordata; class Chondrichthyes; order Orectolobiformes; family Ginglymostomatidae; genus Ginglymostoma; species Ginglymostoma cirratum. The sequence goes on along the minus strand of JAHRHZ010000020.1, from coordinate 55,767,984 downwards.
GCCAGAGATGATCAGGCTGCTCAGGTCCCGCAGCTCCTCCAACACTGGACTTGGAATGACAAGCCCTGGCTCTGGTGGGGTCCTAGCCCATCTTCTGATGGGGCCACCTGCTATGGAGCGGGATGGAGATACACGGGGCCCCAGCCTCCTGCAAGAGGACGTCAGGAGCAGGCCCCGAGGGCAGCCAAAAAACAAAATAAAAGACGTTACCGAGAGGAAAGGACAACGATGAGCCATGAGCAGCCAAGACCCGCACTGCAGATCCAAACACTGCTGATCCCACCGCCATGGTCTCCATACTCTTAAAAGAACATAATCTGATTAGAAGCTGGTCAGGGAAGGACCACGCAACTAATTCCCGGGAGGAATGGATTACCTTATGAAGAAAGATTGAACAAATTGGGCCTGTTTCCGTTAGAATTTAGAAGAATGAGAGGTAACATATAAAAATATATAAACTCTTGAGGTGACCTGAGAGAATGGATGCTGAAAGGATATTTCCTTTTGAGCAAGGGACCAGATCCAGTTACAACTACAATGTGCATTTATATGCAGCAAGACCTGTACAATACCCAGGCTTGAACCAATAGGTGCCAAGTAATGTTTGTGCTACGCAAATGCCAAGCAATGACCACCTCCAGTAAGAGACAATCTAACCATCATTCCTTGCATTCAATCGTACTGCCATCGCTGAATCCCCAACTACTGACATCTTGATTTTTACACTGACCAGAAACTAAACTGAACCAGCAGTAGATACAGCAGCAGGTCAGAGGCTTGGGTTCCTGCAGCAAGTAGCTCACTTTCTGACTCCTCAAAGCCTGTCCATCATCTACAAGGCACAAGTCAGGAGTGTGATGGAACACTCCTCACTTGTCTAGGTGGGTGCAGTTCCAACAATACTCAAAAGTTCAACACTTTCCAGAACAAGCCAGCCCACCTCATAAACACTTCCCCATCCCCCAATCCATTACCTTCAAGCATTCATTCCCTACTCCACTGACACTCAATAGCAGCAGTTGTACCATCTGCAAGATGCACAGCAGCAAATCAGCAAAACACCTTAGAGAGCACCTATGAATCCAAGATCTCTCTTGCCTAGAAGGACAAGGGCAGCAGATGAATATTTTCACTGCCACCTACAAGGTCCTCCCCAAACCACTCACTCACCTGTTTCGATTGTAACAGAGGGAGTGCATTGTATCTCTCTTTAGCTCGTGCTGTTAAAGGAAGTTGCCCACATGCCATTAACAAATCTACCTTATGAAAATGCCTAATACTGCTGGCACTATCAATACAGCTTTCTAATCAGAATTGGGTAGGAATTTACATTTGTTTCTGCATTTTGTAGTGGATACAATGATAAAGATGAAGTCATAAAGTCTTACCAGACCATAGGGCTGCTCTTTCATCAGAGAATTTCATGGGCTAGCCTTAACATTTCTTGACAATATCTGTGCAACACGACTATTTGATGAGTGACAGTCCACTCTTCAATTGGAGGTCTTTGAGGATGTGTCCACTTCCTCATTAGAACTCCATTGCGAATATAGTAACAATGTGCCTTTGCTTCACTTCTGTTTGAACTGATTATGACACTGTACTGAGCTCTAGATCAGCTTGCTGAGCCTCAATCGGGGAGACTTAGTGATCATTTCCTTTGGATTATCGAAATCCTGAAAGAACATTTCCTATCGCCAAGTATGTGTTTAGGATGCCAGTTTGACCTGGTCTGATGATAAACTTCATTTAGTGATGTCAAGTGTGGCAATGTGTAAGAAATCAAATCCCACTATTCCCGGAATTGTGGCAAATGTGAAGATTTAGTGAAGCTACCGAAAAAATCTCCCCATTTTCCTCTAAATGACAACTTCACAGGATAACAGCAAACCATTCCAAGGGCTTGTCAGTTTTGTTGAGTTTCTTGGAGGGTGTCTCACTGCAATGTGAGCGACCTCTCATCAAATCTTATCAAACCCACCTCACTTGTTACCTACCCTGTCCTTGTAGCACCTCCTCACTAGATTCCAGTGCTGTCTATCCATCTGCCATTTCCAGAACCATTCAGCATTGCTGAGATATCCTGGGGTTGACCAGCATTCCAGGTGCCCAAAGAGAAGATCCAGGCTCTGACTGCCCTGAGCAGCTGACTGACCATTTCTAAGTCTCTGGAATAGGGTCAGAGGTTGCCCTTGACTTACTGTGCTGGGAACCTGTGACCCATTGCTATCTCCTTTGCTCTGACAATGCCAGCAGATGTTCTGACTTTGTAGTTAGGCAGAATGGCAATGTGGGTCAGCAGTTCTATCAGCGGTTTTGTCAGTGAGGGGTATGGTGGTAATGTCGCTGGCACCAGCATTCCAAAACCCCAGGCAAATACCCTCCCTACATGGGTTTGAAGCCCACCTTGGCAAATGGTGAGTTATGAAATCAGTAAAAATCTGGAATGAAGAGCTGACCTAAGGGTAACCAAGAAAACATTGTTCACTGTTATAAAAAACGAACTGATGCACTCATGTCCTTCAGGGAAGGAAATCCACCATCCTTACCTGGTCTGGCCTGCATGTGACTCCAGGCCCACAGCCATGTGGTTCACTCTTAAATGCCCTCAGTTAGGGATGGGCAATAAATGCAGGCCAAGCCAGTGATGTCCACATCCTGTGAATAGATTTTAAAAAAAAAGCCTGATATTTCTGACCAAGGGACAAGCCGCAAGAAGGCAAGGCGAGGATGTTTGAGCATCTGTCTGTGAAGTAGGCTGCGAGTAAATGAGAGTTACCTCAGTGAGGAAAGTGCCCCGAAATGCAGCTTGGTCCAGTCCGTGAGCTGGTTGTGCATGTGTCTGAATGTATAGTGTCCTTGCTACAGCATTACAATGAGAGATGCTGATGCAAATTTGCAGTGCAGAAGCGTTTCTTAAGTGGATTGGGGACATGCCTCAAGGGCTGTTAACAGTTAGCACATGCCAGATGGCCATGGATGTAGCAAATGTGTGGCCCGGTACCCATGGAGCATGTCCTGACACATTGGTGCCTGATGTCCAACATGGTGGTCGTCTGGAGCTAGTAGCAAGCTGGAGAAGCAACGGCCTAGTGGTATTATTATGAGACTATTAATCCAGAGATTCAGCTAACGTTCTCGGGACTTTTGTTCGAAATCCGCCATGGCAGATGGTAGAATTTGAATTCAATAAAAGAAGTCTGGAATTAAGTGTTTACTGATGACTGTGAAACCATTTCCGGTTGTTGGAAAAACCCATCTAGCTCAACAATATCCTTCAGGGCAGGAAATCTGCTAGCCTGCACGTGACCGCAGACTCACAGCCAATATGGTTGACTCTCGGCTGACCTCTGAAATGGCCTAGCAAGCCATTCAGTTCAAAGTCAGCTAGGAACAGGCAATAAATGCCAACCAACCAGTGACACCCATGTATCATGAGTGAATTAAAAAAAAAATTACCAGGTTCCTGCTCTGACTTCCATGTCGACAATTCTCAACATCTAGTTTGTTCACGGTGGGTGGTAAAGTTTGAAGCTGCATTTAATGAGGTAAAATTTACAGTTATCGACGAGCAATAATTCTCCCTACTAAGCAACTCATTGCTGCCTGGTGAGAATTTCACATCGATGACTAGAACTTAGTCAAAAGATGCAGCGAGCTGCTCTTGACATTGAAATAGGCCTCACTAGATTTCTCGTGTAATTCTATCACATTTCTCATCGTAACTACATCATGCAGACCCCAATAAGTTTCTGCCCCGGGTTCCTTCAGTAACACTAAAAAAAAATCAGTTTGTTGTAACACTGTTAACTGCAGCAAGAACTATCAAAGACCAGGATATCTAACTTATGTATTGTGAACTTTTAAAACATCCACACGTATGCACAAACATATAAAGTAAAGCAAACACAAATATTATCAGTGGAGGGAAAGAAATGTAATTGGAGACATATTGATCTCCTGTTCACAGGTTGTATCCAGGATCTTTCTTGACATTTTAGGAATTTAGAATTATTACCTCAATTGACTCCGTATGCAGTTTTTCTGCTCTTTCAACAGAAAACTGGAGACGGCAACTTAACAGAGAAAGGAGAGAGAAAAAAAATTGATGAGGCTAACTTCAACCTTCTCTCTGTCTCATATTCTCCTATCACCGAGACTATGTTAAACTCTAACCTGGCCAATTAGCAGCTTGTTGACATGCTGAACTCTTCTGAACATGTAACAGATTGTGACAGAAAATCCCCAAAAAGTAAAATCGCTTCATATGCACCAGTTCAGTTCACTTATTCTTCTCAAAGCTGCTAACGAGTGTGTGTGCTTTCTTTTATTTTTAAAGCAGTGCTCTTTTTCTCATTTTAAGTCCATTGTACAAAGAAACTGAAGATGTGGATTTGTACAAGATTACTGGAGATGCTATGACTTTTAACGTCATTCACTAAAACCTTAGCATTCGTGTAACTCTCTCAGAAAAATTATACTTCTGTACCTCTCAGTATGACTTGCCTCATTTGAGGAATAAAGATTTTTCTTCTTCCCTTGACAAGAATTCTCTGTAACTTTCAGGTGCCTTGTTTACTTTACCAGACCTTGCTATAGTGTTTGCACTTGTCTTCACAGCTGCAGTTATTCTATTGTACTCTTAGTCAGGACTCCTTTCTCTGCACTGATCTTATGTACTCTGATAAATCCCACAGGTTGACCCCACAAATTCCAGCAGTAAGCACAAAGATGCTCCATCTTGTGATAATGGAAACACTCAGGCTGTCAAACATCAGTTCTACTTCCAGTCCCTTCTTTTCTGGTTCAGGTCGAAATCCCAGAGCGCTCTCAGCTGTCCCTCTTGTCCCTGTCTCCTTGACTTTCATTTTCACCCATTCACCCATTCACCTTCTATCTTGGGCCTGTGTGGGTGATGGAAAAACAGCCGACCAGCTTGTACTCACTAGTTTTGTCAGCTGCTCATGTAGCTGTTGCAACCTTCTGTGGGTTTTTATGAACAAAGAGAGTGAATGCTTAATTTCTGCTAGAATTAATCCCTCAGAAGGGTCTCACATGTAGTCTCCACATTTAATGCCTTCAGCCAACAGCCATAATTATTTTCCTCTACCTTTGCAAATTCCATCTAAATCTGTTCAGGATGCTTCCAAACATTGTGACATTTCTGCCTGTAAGCCTCAGGGACTACTTGTATACACCAACTTCAGCATTTTTTGCTCCCTCATAATTTAAATCAACATCCTCCAAAAACAAGGCTCAAGCTTCGTGGCTTCTCCCTGTCAATTTTGCTATACATGAGCAATGTCTGGTTTTATTTGGCCACATCATCCGCTTAGCTACGTTTTCAAAAGAAATAAAAAATGCCTCAGCACCCCTTTCATTAAACTTTGGAAGGGCTTGCGCAAACTTAACTAACTCCCTATTGGGCCTTGGATTGTGTTCAGGGGTAGGCGACGGTCTAGTGGTCTTATTGCTAGACTATTATTCCAGGGGTATATGTAATGTTCAGGGAACCTGGGTTTGAATCCACCTCAGCAGATATTGGAATTCAAATTCACTAATCATCTGGAAACATGAGTCTAATAATGACCGGGCTGATTGACAGGAAAATCCATTTAGATTAATCATGTCCTTTAGGGACCATCCTTACGTGGTCTGGCCTATATGTGACTCCAGATCCACACCAATGTAATTGACTCTTAACTTCCCTCTGGGCAAATAGGGATTGGCAATAAATGCTGGCCGAGCCATTGATGCCCCCATCCTATGCTTGAATAAAAAAAGCTTTTCTCTTCAGAATGTTTCCCAAGTCAGAGACCTTCTTGTTTAGCTCCAATCTTTTAAGCTCAAGCATAGACCACTCCTATTGATACTGTCATTGACTCGTGCATCTACAGCAGGAATATTGGTGGGAACGAGCCCAATTTTGTTTTCCTCTCTTTGGTGGATTTGTCACTCCCTGCTGAAGACAGAGCCTAGCTGCCATGTTTCCTATCAGTCAGCTGCTCAACTGGATCTGCAGCAGGTGGTGAGGGGGCGAACATATTTGATCTCGTCCTCACCACTGCTGCAGATGTGTCTGTCTGGGACAGTATCGGCAAGAGTGATCATCGCACAATCATTGTAGAGGCAAAGTCCTGCCTTCCCATTGCCCTCAATCATGTCGTGTAGCACTATCTCAGCCGCGAGTGGACCAGATCTAGAGACTCAAAGCTTGGTATCCGTGAGACACTGTGGACTTTCAGAAGCAAGGACAGAATTTTATTCAACCCTAATCTATAATTTCATGACCCTGTATATCCCACACTCTATTTTATCAAGCTGTTGGATCAAAAATGGTTTGATGATGAGCACAGGAGAGCATTCCAGAAGCAGCAGCAGACATCACTAAAAATGAGGTGTCAAGTTACCAAACAGGACTACTTTCCTGCCAAGCAGCATAAGCTGTGTGATAGACACAGCTAAGTGATCCCACAACCAACGGATCAGATCTAAGCTCTGCAGTCCTGACAAATCCAGTCGTGAATACTAGGGGGCAGTTAAACAACTCATTGGAGGAGAGATTGCACAAATATCATCATTCTCCTTGGTGCAAAATGCAAGGCTGAAGCATTTGCAACAGCATTCACCCAGAAGAGTCAAGTGAGTGATTCATCATGGCCTCCTCCTTAGGTGCCCAGCATCACAGATGCCAGCCTTCAGCCAATTCGATTCACTCCACATTATATCAACAAATGGTTGGAGACACTGGCTACTACAAAGACCATGGGCCCTGACGGTATTCTGGCAGCAGTATTCCAGAACTTGCTGCTCCCCTAGCCAAGCTTTCCTATACTGTTACAACACTGGCATCTATCCGACAATGTGGAAAATTACCTAGGTTTGTCCTGTACACAAAAAGCAGGAGAAACCCAGAGCAGTCAGTTATTACTCCCTCAGTCTACTCTCAATGATCAGTAAAGTGACGTGCTTTCAAGCAGCACTTGTTCAACAATAGCTTACTAACTCGCATTCACTTTTAATTCCAAACAAAGACGGTTATGCGATGGCTGTGGTTGTTGGAGATCAGTCATCTCAGCTCCAAGACATCTCTGCAGGAGTTCCTCAGGATAATGTCCTAGGCCTAACCATCTTCAGCGGCTTCTCCAATGCCCTTCTGTCCATCATAAGGCCAGAAGTGGGGATATTCACCGATGATCACACAATGTTCAGCACCATTCGTGACTGCTCAGATACTGAAGCAGTCCATGTTCAAATGCAACAAGATCTGGACAATATTTAGGCTCGGGCATTTTAAAAGTTCATTCAGAGAATGAGTGTGTTTCTAGCTATGCCAGCATTTATTGCCCATTCCCAATTGCCCCTAAGGCAGTTGACAGTCAACCACATTGCAGTGGGTCTGGAGTCACGTGTGGGCCAGACAAGGTAAGGATAGCAGTTTCCTTCCCAAAAGGACATTAATGAGGCCATTTGTGCCACATTAATGCCAGTCAATGGCCATCTCTAATAAAAGACAATCTAACCACCTCCCCTTTAGTATTACCATCACTGAATCACCAGCATCCTGGGGATTACCACTGACCTGAACCTCAACTGGACTCACCACATGAATGCAGCAGGACAGAGGCTAGGAAAACCGCAGCATGTATCTCACCTTCTGTCTCCCCAAAGCCTGTCCACCATCTACAAGGCACAAATTAGGAGTGTGTTAGAATACTCCCCATTTGCCTGGATGAGTGCAGATCCAACAACACACAAGAAGCTTGATATCATTCAAGACAAATCAGCCACTTTATTTACACCATTTCCACAAACTTTCATTCTCTCCACCGTTGGTGCTTAGTCGCATGTACCATCTACAAGTTGACTTCTTCAAAGATCTTTAGATAGTACCTTCCAAACTCATGACCACTTCCATCTAGAAGGACAAGGGCAGCAGATGCATGCAAACACCACCACTTGTAAGCTCCCCTCCAAACCACTCACCAGGCTGACTTGGAATTATATCACTGTTCCTTCCTCGTCACTGGGCACATGGACTGCAACCGTTCTAGATGACAGCTCCCCATCACCTTTTCAAGGGCAGCAAGTGATGGGTATTAAATTCTGGCCACATCCCATTAATAAATAATAATAGAAAAAAAGTAGCTAATGATAGCTCACATTTCAGCACCATTTGCAACTCCTCAGATACTGAAGTAGTTTGTGTCAATAAGCAGCAAGTCCTGGACAACTTCCAATTTCAGGCTGATAAGTAATAGCAAGTAACGTTTGCACCAAACAAGTGCCAATCTCTACCAAGGCAGAATCTAGTCATCAGTCCTTGATATTCAATTGTGTCATCATCAACAAATTCTTCCTTATCAACATCTTGGTGGTTACCATTGACCAGAAACTCAGCTGGACCTTTTGTATAAATACAGTTGTTACAAGAGTAGGTCAGAGGCTAGGAATACCACAGCGAGTAACTCACCTCCTGACTCCCCAAAGCCTGTCCATCATCTACAAGGCACAAACCAGAAGGGTAATGGAATACTCCCCACTTGGCTGGATGAGTGCAGCTCCAACAACATTCGGGAAGCTTGATATCATCCAGGGCAAAGCAGCCCGCTTGATTGGCACCACATCCACAATTATCCACTCCCTCCACCACTGACACTCAGTAGCAGCAGTGAGTACTATCTACAAGATACAATACAGAATCTCACCCAGTCTCCTCTTACACGAACTTTCAAAACCATGGCCTTCTCGTAGAGTTAGAATGTTCTGGGGCAGTGAGAAAGTTCCAAGGTGAACTTTGGACTCGATGAGCCTTGTGCACCCTAAAGACCCCAAGTTACACAACAACCTAATTTAGACTACATTGCTGTACCTTCACTGTCTCTGGGTCAATATCCTAGAACTCCCTAAGTGTACTGTGGAAGAACCGACAGCATGTCGGTTAGACTATATCGGTTCAATAAGGCAGCTCCTCTTCACTTTTGTGAAAGAATTAAGGATAGACAGAAAATGATGGCCCAGCCAATGATGCCCACGTCCAGTGAAAGTATGAGAAAACGAACTTGCGTTGTTGAAACCTATTGCTGAGTCTTTTCATCTTACGCTCCTCAATGCAAGAATGCCAAATTTCAACGAATCACACTAACTTATACTACAAGGTGAAAGAGGTGGGGGCAGACTGGCTGGCAAGTTGGCTTTAGCTGGGATATTGCCAGAGAAAAAGCCACAGGGAAATGTAGGCTCCCCATGTTTCTGCATAATCTAATTTAAACAATACAAATCAGCAAGTAAAAAGGGAAATAAATGTAATGGGGTCCTGAATTCCTTGCACAAAGCCATAGAAGTAACTGGCCCTGACATCTGACCTTTTTGATCATTGGCCATGTGCCATCAATTGGAGCCTGTCCATTCTGGTACTGGCCCCAGTGCAGAATTCCTTTATTCATTAATGGGATGAGGGATCGCGGCTAGAGTAACATTTACTGCCCAAGCCTAATTACCCAGAGGGGAGCTCAGAGTCAACCAGAGAAAACAAGGTGTAGAGCTGGATGAACACAGCAGGCCAAGCAGCATCAGAGGAGCAGGAAGGCTGATGTTTCAGGCTAGGCCCTTCTTCAGAAATGGTCTAGGCCCAAAACATCAGCTTTCCTGCTCCTCTGATGCTGCTTGGCCTGCTGTGTTCATCCAGCTCTACACCTTGTTATCTCAGATTCTCCAGCATCTGCAGTTCCTACCATCTCAGAGTCAACCACATCACTGCGGGTCTGGAGTCACATGTAGGCCACACCAGGCAGTAAGAATTACGACCCCATGCTGAAATTTGTGAGTTGGCCTTTGATCTTCAGTACACCTCTGCTGCATCAGTACTTGCCCACGCCAGCCACGGAGGAAACAGTCTGCTAGGTGCGGCTGGTATAGTGCTAACTTTAAATAATGCACGGGCTACAGGCAGGAGCCCATTCTTCAGCTGGAAATCGTGTTCCAAGGGGCCAGTGGGGCTTGCCTGTGTTTACAGGCCTCAACGTTATCAGGCAGTTTTTTTTTATTGAACACTAGTTACAGTGTAATCTAAGGCAAACCTCATTAATGATCGCAAGGCATGATCATCCACCAGACTGCTCACTCATTGGACAAGCAGCCCAGGGGATTGTGTAGGAACGGCAAATATAATTCAAAATATAGCAGGGAAAACAATAATGTGAAGCAGCAGGGGGGGGGGGGGGGGAGGATGGGCGCCACATTGGTGCGGAACTCAGGACGATATATCTAAAAACAACAAAACCCTGAGCCTCTGCTAAAAGAAACTTGGCCCGTTTTTAAAAGGGAAAGGAGAAGCTTGTGAGGAGATCGGAAAGTGTGGAGAATCCTTTCGGTTTGATTTGAGAGGATGAGTGGCAGTCCCAAATCTGGGAACATCGACAGGCCTCCCCTGACTCACTCAGTAGAGGGGATTTTGAACCGGCCCTTTAAGAGAGCCTTGGACGAGGAGAGGTCTGATGGCAGGAAAGGCGATCTGCACCGAGGCAGGGCATGTGGGCAACAGGAGACTCATCACAGGCACAGCACCCAAGGTAAGGTCGGGTGGGGAGGGGGGGTAAGTGCGGGTTAAGCCTTTGCCGGAAAATGAGGCCAGATGAAGTGATGTGACTCATGGAGATCGCTGACTCATGGAAGTAGATAACTGCCTTCCCTTTATTTGGAACTTCCTTTTGTCGCTGAAAAGAGAACACCATGGCCCTTCCTTTTTCCCATCCATCCCCCTCCCCCACCTTCCTGTTCGCCCGTACCGGAATGGCACTGGGGTCGTTCAAAATGCCTCTCAGTGCTTCCCACCTCAAAGATGGCAAGATTCAACCTGAATCCCTTCATCTCCTCAGTTGACTGCACTGCTATGTATCGAGTGTGCGCGGCGATGCAGGATAAAGGCCAGGGTTGTGACACCATTTGTGTTCAAAGTCGGCTGCACTCATTTGCTGCCAATGCCTCTCTCTTGCCAGAATGGCCTATGCAACTATATCCCAGAAACAGTCACCCTTCTGGACAAAGAAAACCGAGGAGCTGATGTTGGGCCAGGGATGCTGTTGACTGGATGAGTGTATATTTTAATAGATTTTACAGGTGCCAATGCAGAATAATTAAGCAGGCAACCATCTACTCATTATAGATGTTGGTTTGGATATATAAGGGTTGGCTTAAATTGTTAAATTATGAGAACTGATTGAGATCTTTAAACAACAATAACATTGGAAGGATTTGACATCAGCGAGAGACCGATAAACTATTTTGCCTTGTAGAGGTATCAAGAAAGAACTTTAAGTTAGAGCGAGGCCAATTCAGAGGAATATTGGGAAAGATAAAATGGGCAGCAGAAATCTGGAATTCTTTTGGCTAGATATTGTGGTGTATTGAAACTACGAATACTGAGAGGAGCAGTATTTACTGAAGTGAAGACATCGTGGGATATGAAGCTAAGGTGGTCAAGTAGGCTTACGACGGAAATCAACAGTTGGGAAAATTAAGGATGCTATCCCAGTCAGCAACACCCATAGTCCACAAAAGAACATAAATGAAGGCAGCATTGGTGGGTGAGTGAATGCCTCTTCCTCTGCCATCAACTGCGCATTTAAAATTTATTCTTTCATGGGATGTGGGTGTTCCTTGCAAAAAAGTATTTGTTGCCCATTTCTAATTGCCCTTGAACTGATTGATGCGTTGGGTCAGCGAAGAGTCTGTGGATCTGGAGTCACATGGAGGCTATGCCAGCTTAAGATGGCAGATCTCCCTCCCTATCAGGGATTAGTGAATCAGGTGGGGTTATTACAACAATAGATGATAGTTTCTACTGTTACCAGCTTCATCTTCCAACTTGATTAATTGAATTTAGATCGCACAAGCTGCCAGAAAGGGAGTTTGAACTCCTGCGCCCAGAGAATATTCTGGGCCTCTGCCTTACAAGGCCTTTTTATGTTGTCATTATGCCACCACCAGCAGCCAATGTGGACCTCATCATCTAGCTCAGGCTAAATGCTGCTCAGCAAGCCCCACACAGTGAGCTACCTCACTGACCTCTTAGTCCATGGAACCAGCACACATATGTGCAAGACAGACATGTGTGAGGAAACCCCACACAGAAAAGAATCTATTGTAAAGCCATCACACAGTATAGGTCAGTGTGGAGCTAAACACTGTCTAATAATGGCGATGTTACAGTAGCTGTAGAGAATTTATGTCAGTGAGATATCTTTGGGTACATCACTGTAATTGTTGTGTTATAAAATTAGTAATTATGAGACCTGGATGAATAATCCAGAGAATTTGATTTCTAACTCTCACTGTGACAATTTGAGAATGTGAATGCAATTCAAATTATCTGAAAATAAAAATGGCAGTCAACACTATCTCTGTTAACTGCTCTCTGAAGGGATGGAGTAAACACATGACATTGCAGGGGATTGAATGTTTGATTGATTGGGTCTGAGTTTGTGTCAGTTTCTATGTGTCTAAATTTCTAAGAGTCTGTGTTTGTGTCTATCTGTACATTTGTCTAAGTGTGTGTGTGTGTGTGTGAGAGAGAGTGTGTGTGTATGTGCGAGTGTGAATGTGTGTCTGTGTGTATGTATGTGTATGTCTCTGTGTGTGTGTGGTATGTGAATGTGTTTGTGTGTCTGTGTTTCTGTGTGTGTATGTGTATGTCTGTGAGTGTGTGTGTGTGCATGTGTATATAAGTATGTGTGTGTCTGTGTGTGTCTGTGCGTGTGTGTGTATGTGTGAATGTGCGAGAAAGTGTGTGTGTGAATGTGTGTGTACGTATGTGTATGTCTCTGTGTGTGTGTGGTATGTGAGTGTGAGTGTGTGTGTGTCTGTGCATGTCTGTGTGCGTGTGTGCATGTGTGTCTGCGTGTCTGTGTTTATTTGATTGGGTCACCATGTGTGCACCACAGTATTCACTGTGGTGTTTCTAACCTCACATGGTGTATGGTTTGTGCTGACTGTTTTTTTTGCAGCGAGTTATTGTTTGATAAATGTCTAATAATTACATTGCAATCAATAGATCTGCATAGTGGATTGCTATGGATTGCCAGCAGTTCTCACCCTGTGTGGCCAACTGAGTAATCATGCAGCATGGTGTAACACTGGATCACACAGGTCAACAAATCAACAACAATTCACATTTACAAAGCACCTTTAGCATAGAAACACATTAAAACAACTCCAGAGAAATCATCATAAACTGAAAGAAAAAGACAATTGTACCAACTTACAAAAGACTTGGCCAAAGGTGTAGATTTTAAAAAGCACGTTTAGGGACAAAGAGGCAAAAAAGTTAGTAACAGAAATGTTCAGCTTAGACTCCAAGAGCTGAAGGTGTTCTTTTTAACTGGGATTTAAACAGCATGAGAGTATATGTACTTGTGTAAAAGAGTTTAAAGATTGCATGGGTATCAGCACTCAGTGTAATAGGCTTAAACATTGCAAGGACGTTGGTATTTAGTGCAAGTGAGGTTTAAACATTACGAGGTTATCTGTACATGTGTAACTGGTTTAAACATAACAAGGGGAACCCCACTTGGTGTAAAAGTGTTGTGATATTAAGAGGTTATCAGTTCTCAGTGTAACTAGGTTTAGACATTATGAGGGTTTGTGTACTCAGTATAAGGTGGTTTAAACATTACAGGGGGAATCCGTACTCAGTGTAACGGAGGTTTCAACAATAGAAGGGTATCTGTACTGCGTGTAATAGAGTTTTAAACATTACAAGAGTATCTGGACTCGGTGTAAGGGGTTCAAACAGTAATGTGAGTTTAAATATTATGAGAGTAACTGTGCTGTGTGCAGTAGATGTTTTTAATGACCTGAGGGCATCTGCATTCACTGTAAATGGGTGTTTAAACATTACGAGGGTATCTACAATCAGTGTAATTGGGGTTGAAACAATCCCAGGGCAACTGCACTTGCTATAACTGGAGTTTAAACATTACAAGGTTATCTGTATTCAGTATGGTGCAGATTAAATATTTAGATAATATCTGCAATTAGTGTGATGCGGTTTTAAACATTGCAAAGGTATCCCATAGAATCGCTACAGTGTGGAAGCAGGCCATTTGGCCCATTGACTCCACACTGACCCTCCGAGAAGCATCCCACCCAGACACAGCCCCATGCTCTAACCCTGTATTTGTATTAACTGGAGTTTAAAAGTTATGAGGGTATCTGTAACCAGAATAATGGGTTTCAACATTCTGAGGCTATCTGTATTCTGTGTAAGGAGTAGTTAAGCACTACAAGGCTATCTGTGTTCAATGTAACAGAGGCTTAAATATAGCAAGGGTACTTGTACTCATTGTAACAGTTTAAACATTAGGAAGGCATCTGTATTCATTGTAAAGAGTTTAAACATTATGACTGCATCTGTACTCAGTGTAACTGGCGTTTAAATATTACAGGGTTATCTGCACTCAGTGTAATGGGTGTTAAAATATTACAAGAGGATCTGTACTCTGTGTAATGGGTTTAAATATTACAGATGTATCTGCACTCAGTGTAATGGGCGTTAAAATGTTACAAGATGATCTGTACACTGTGTAATGGGTTTAAAAATTACCAGGATATCTGCACTCAGTAATGGGCATTTAAATATTATGAGGGAATCCATATTCTGTGTAGTAGGTTTACACATTACCAGGGTATCAGTTCTCAGTGTAATGCGTTTGACGTTACAAGCATATCTGTACTTAATGTAATGGGCCTTTAAACATTATGAGGGTGTCTGTACTCAGTGTAATGGAGGCTTAAAATTTGCAAGCATATCGCTACTCAGTGTAATAGGAATTTAAATATGATGCGGTTATAAGCAAAAGAAATCCAAAGAGTTGCAGATGCTGGAAATCAGAAACAAAAACAGAAATTACTGGAAAATCTCAGCAGGTATGGCAATGTCTATGGAGGGGAATCAGAGTTAACGTTTCAGGTCTAGTGACCCTTCTTCAGAACTGATGGTAACTAGGAAAAAGTTGTTTTTTATGCAGAAGATAGGGCGAGAGGAGGGGATAAGGAGTAAATGATAGATAGAGATAGAGCCCAAAGACAGAGAAGAACAGTTGGACAGACAAAGGAGTGGATAAGGGTAAAGCCTAGGAACATGAATAGTTACAAAATTGGGACTATTAACGGCTAACAATGGGTTGTGTGTAATAGCAAACCGTATGATAACAAGGTCCGGTATATGGCGGTTGGCGTAAGGACACGAGAAAAGGTGCATCAAGCCCTAAAATTGTTAAACTCGGTACTGAGTCCTGAAGATTGTAAATTCCAAGCAGAAAATGAGGTGTTGTTCTTCCAGCTTGCGCTGAGCTTCGCTGGAACACTGCTGCAAGCCTGAGACAGAGATGTGGCCCGGGAACAGGGTGCTATGTTGAAGTGTAAGGCAACTGGATGCACAGGGCTTTTTTTTTTGTGGACAGCAGGTAGATATTCTGCGAAGCTGTCACCCAGTCTATGCTTTGTTTCCCCCGTGTAGAGGAGACCACATTGTGAGCAATGAATGCGGTATTGAGTGAAGTGCAGGTAAAGTGCTGCTTCACCTGGAAGGTATGTTTGGGGCCTTGGATACTGAGGAGGGAGGAAGTAAATGAGCAGCTGTTACACCTTCAGCGGTTTCAGGGGAAGGTGCCGTTGGGCTGTTGGGGGTGAAGGAGGAGTGGACCAGAGTGTCCCAGAAGGAACGGTCTCTGCAGAAGGCTGACAAGAGAGGGGAGGGGGAATATGTATCTGGTGATGGCCAAGGTATAAGGAAGGGTAAAGCACTCAGTGCAGTGAAGCTTTAAATGTTACGAGGGTATCTGTAATTCAGGTAATGGGGGTTTAAACATTAGTAAGGTATCTGTACTCAATGTAATGGGTTTGTACTTTACAAGGGTAGCTGTACTCGGAGTAAATGGGTTTAGACGTTAAGAGTGTATCACATCTCAGTGTAATCAGTTTAAACATTGCAAGTCTATCGATGCTGCATGTAATGGAGGTTTAAACATTACAAAGTTATCTGTACTCAATGCAATGCTGTTTAAAATATGAGGGTTTCTGTAGATGGTGTAATGGGTTTACAAAGTACCAGGGTATCTGTATTGTGTGTAATGGGGTTTGAACGTTATGAGGAGCCTGTATTCAGTAACAGATTTGCACACTACAACAGTATTGCACATGTTTAGCTGAAGTTTAAACAGTACAAGATGATCTGTACTCAGTATAATGATTTCAAACAATACAAGGGCATCTGTATTCAGTGTAACGTGGGTTTAAACTTTATGAGAATATCCGTACTCAGAGCTATGGCTTTAGTTTAAATGTTACGAATGTATCTGCGCTAGGTATAATGGACAGGCGATGATCTAGTTGTATTAGCACTAGATTATTGATCCAGGTTTCATCGTTGGGACTCAGATTCATATCCCTCCATGGCTGATGGTGGAATTTGAATTTAATAAGAATCTGGGATTAAGAGTCTAATGATGACAAAGAAACTGCTGCTGATTGTCAGCAGAAAACCCATCTGGTTCACTAATATCCCTTTGGAAAAGAAATCTGCCATTCCTACTTGGTCTGGCCTACGTGTGACTCCAGACCCACAAGCAAAGTGGTTGACTCTCAACTGCTCTCTGGGCAATTAGGGATGGGGCAGCAAATAAATGTCCTGACATCCATGTCCTGTGAATAAAAATCAAACATTTTACCGAGGCATCTGCAATCACTGAGAAGTGTTTAAAAATTGCAAAGGCATCTTTGCTCAGATTAATGTGTTTAAGCCTCATGAGAGTATCTGTACTCAGTGTAAAGGGTTTTAATAAGAGGCTATCTGTATTCAGTGTAGAGGTGTCATAGACATTGTACAAGTATCTCTACTCGATGAAGTAACATTTTTAATATTGCTAGGGTATCTGCACTCAACTTTACACCCATTTTAGAATGCTAATCTCCACATTTATGAATTAATTATTCATAGTGACATTTAATGAAGTAGCGCTTTGTCGTGTGTTTGTCAGACATTTCACTGAATTTACAGGGACTTTCTCAGGTCAGTTTTCCAGGTATAATGTCTGCCCATTTCTTTCAGATCTGAAAGATGGGAAGAAATCTGCTCGGGAGCGACTGAGAGAGGCCCTGAAGTCTGCATTCACACCGACAGCTTCACAGAGCGAGCTAACGGCCACCATCTTGGAAAGCCACTGTGTGGAGAGCCTGAGGGAGGACAGGAACTATGGGGAGGAGGCGAGTGACTGTGACACCTCAGCGGACAGCTCCTTCTATGGTGAGTTGTGTCTCACAAGGCAAAACGTAAGTCAGGAGTTTTGGAGCAAGAAGGTAAAGCCAGAGAAGCTTTAAAGCAAAGGGAAAACATGCAGTAGAATAAATGGCGAAGAATATAGTCAATGGGTCCTCCTGAAGTGCATAACACGATGGGTAGACATTGAATTTGACATGCACTATCAGCAGTGCTGTAACCCAGGGAGAGTTGAGTAGCTTAGCATTCACATGGTTGTATACTGGATGGGTTTTATGCTAGAAATCCAGAGAGATGCTAGACCAAATCCTGCCGAATGAGTTCAGAATTCCAGCTTCGTTTCATCAAAAGAAAACTGCATCAGCTACAACCAGGTTTTGGCCAAAAAATTAAACCACAACGATCAACTGATTTTGAGGAAAGCTTGACGCAGGTTGTTCTGTTTCTAGTCGGTGTTTCGTTCTTTAATCCAAAGGGGTCTTTATGGTAGCACAGATTCGCTGCAAATGCCTCCAGTTGTCACTTGAAGAAAAGAGTTTTTTGACTGACCCACATCCCTGGTCCAATATTGTCTGCCCAGGGCTTTGAAAACAAATACTGCGGCATTTCTCACAGCTACCTGTCAGAAGGACAACTAAAAACAAAATGCCTGACAGTATGCCCTTCGTGCAAATCAGAAAGGAATGTAGAATTCCTACAGTATGGAGTCAGGCCATTCAGCCCATCAAATCCCCACTGACCCTCCCATCGAACCCCCTGTAATCCACCTCGCCTGTACATCCCTCAGCATTATGGGTAACTTAGTACAGTCAATCCATCTAACCAGCGCATCATTGGACTGTGGGAGGAAACTGGAGCACCTGCAGGAAACCCACACAGTCACAGGGAGAATGTGCAAACTCCACACAGAAGGGTGCCTGAGGGTGGAATTGAACCTGGGTCCCTGGTGCAATGAGGCAGTAGTGCTAACCACTGAGACACCAATGAAGAGGCACACAAATTGAGAGCAAAACTAGATCATTCAGCCTTCCACCATTCAATAAGATCATGGCTGATCTCTTCGTCTGTTGCATTCCAATTTCTTATCTATCCCTAATTGCCTTTAGTGCCCCTGCTTAAGAAGAATCTATCCAACTCCTCCTTAAAAAGGCTCAATGACCCCGTCTCCACTGCTTTCTGAGGCACAATCTTCCTTAAAATTACACAACACTCCAAGAGAAATGACATCCCCACATCTCTGCCCTAAACTGGCATCCCCTACTTCTAAAACAGTGTCCTCTAGCTCTGGATTCAGCCACATGAGGAAACATCCTTTCCACATCCACCATGTCAAAGCCATTCTTGAAACCATCAACCTCAATCAAACTACAGGCCCAGTCTAGCCAATTTTTCCTCGTAAGATGAACCAGCCATTCGTTCCAGGTATCAGTCTGATAAATCTCCTCTGAGCTGCCTACAATTCATTTACATCATTCCCTAAATAAGGAGAGCAAAACTGCACCGAGTGGTCGAGATGTGGTCTTACCAATTCCCTGTGTAACTAAATCATAATCTCCTTACTTTTATGTTCAATTCCTTTCATAATTAAGACTAGCATCTCTTACTTAGCCTTCTGGATTATGTGTTGTACTTCCTTTCTAATATTGTTGTGAGTCAGGAATTAGAACATCTAGATCTCTCTGTGCCTTAAAGTTCCGCAGTCTTTCTCTGTTTAAGTAATACCCTGCCTTTTATTTTTCCTGCCAAATTTCACATTTTCCCATATTATTAGGGAATTTGGGCCTATTGTCAATAAAAAAAAGACAACATCTCGGATGCCACAACATAGATATCCTTCATATATTTGTCTGATTAAAAATTTTCAATCATTTATTAGGAACATAGTGGGGGAAGGGGTGGAACAGATCTTGACATCAATGAAAAATCAATGCATTAAACAGACTCAAGATTTTCTAGCACCTTCAATACTAACACCTGGAGTACAAATGACCCAGTTGGCCATGGGCACTTTGATGTCGCTACTTAGTGAGGCTCTTAATTGTGGCGCAGTCAGAAAGAAGCTGTTCAGCCCATTGGGTCGGCAGTGACCCTTCAAAAAGCATCTCACCCAAATCCAGCCCCCTGCCTGACGTTCAGGGCCAACATGGATAGTCCGAAATGGGCTGAACCTGCACAGACAGTACCAATGCACAAGGGTCTGTCCTGAGAATACAAAGCCTGTGCGATAGTCAGGTTTTTTTTTTGCTGTCTACCTCCAGATGAAAGGAAGTCAAAGCGAAGAATTCGGACAACCTTCAGCACAGAGCAGCTCCATGAGTTGGAGAAGATCTTTCAGATCACACACTACCCAGACATTTGCACACGGGATAGCCTTGCAGCTAAGATTAACCTGCCTGAAGCCAGGGTTCAGGTCAGTATCAGGTACTCGTCTTTCCTTATCTCCGGGCTACTTTTCACTCCTCTCGCGTAGAACCTAGGAAGGTAACAGTGGGCACTGCCAACTTAATGATAGCTGGCCCAGGCATCCATTACTCCGAAATAATCCCAAACAGTGAGTTTCGCGCAACAACCGTTTCTTTCCAAAGTGAGAGAGAATCACATAATTCTCATGGATGTGTGCCCACACAGAAGACGTTCATTCAGCAAATTATGTCTGCACTGGCTCTCTGAATGAACTCTTGCCTTAGTACCATTCTCCTGCCTTCTCTCTGTAACCCTGCAATTCTTCCTTTTTAGATAACAGCCTAACTCCCTTTTGAATACGTCAATAGATAATTTGCATTCCAAACCTTATCGACAACTGCCTGAAATTCCCATTTCTGAAGAAGGGTCTAGGCCCGAAACGTCAGCTTTCCTGCTCCTCTGATGCTGTTTGGCCTCCTGTGTTCATCCGGCTCTACACCTTGTTATGCCTGAAAACATATTGCTTCTTTTGCCAATTGTTTTAAATTTCGACCTTCCTGTCTTCGGTTCGCAAGAGGGAACAACTTCTCCTGTTCCACACAGTCCAGGCCTGTCATGATTTCGAATCAGATCTCCCCTCAGCCTTCTCTTCACCAATGAAACAGTCCTAATTCCTCCAATCGATCCTCATAGCTGGTGTTCCTCACTGTTGGAATGTAGGCAGCATTCTGCCACGACCCACGAGAGTCTTGAACACAAAATCTAGGTTAGTATTCCAGTGTAAAACCAAGCAGAATGTGACAGTGTGGGGAGTGTGGTGTCACGTATCAGAGGAGATTCAATACAGTGTGGAGCTGGAGGAACACAGCAGGTCAGGCAACATCAGAGGAGCAGGAGAGTCAACGTTTCAGGTTGGGTCCTGATGAAGGGTCCTGGCCCGAAATGTCGACTCTCCTGCTCCTCTGATGCTGCCTGACCTGCTGTGTTCCTTCAGCTCCACACTGTACTGACTCTGACTCCAGCAACTGCAGTTCTTCCTATCAGAAGAGGTTGTTGTGTTCATTAGTTCATCTGTTCTGTGTAGGAGCCACCACAGTTTCTGTGGTAGAGAATTCCAATGGCTTACAAGCCTCTTAGGAAAAACATTTTCCTCAGTGGCATCTCCCTTTTTTTGACATTATCCTACACTCCCCAACCAGGAGAAACACATAGCTGCATCTACCCTCTTTATTTCTTTATGCATTTTGATGGAGATCACCTCTCATTCTTCGAAACTCTAGAGAATACAGCACCAAACTCTCTTCATAGAACAGTATTGTCTTCCCAGGAATAAGCCAGGGGAACCTTCATTGTATTTCCTCTCTGGCAATAATACCTTTCTTGTGAAAAGGAGACCGACACTTCAGGTTTAGTCATAGAATCCCCACAACATGGAAGCAAGTCATTCAGCACATTGAGTCCACATTGACCATCTGAAAAGCATCCTACACAGCCATACCCTATCCCTACATTTCCCATGGCTAATCCACATAGCCTGAACACTACGGGCAATTTAACATGGCCAATCCACCTAACCTGCACGTCTTTGGATTGTGGGAGTGAAACCAGAGGAAAGCCTTGCCGACACGGGGAGAATGTGCAAACTCCATACAGACGGTCGCCCAGGGCTGGAATTGAACCCAGGTCCCTGGTGCTGTAAGGCAGCAGCGCTAACCACTGAGTCACCATACCCACAACCAAGCTCATGTACAACAGAAGCAAGACTTCAGCATTCCTGTCCTCAAATCCTCTCTCAGTAAAGACTAACATTCCATTAGCCTTCCTTGCTGCGCCTGCATGTTAGTCTTTACACCTTTAATACATCACTGGGCACACATTTTGGTGTTCTGCTACCAGTTTAACATCAGTATTAGTCCATTGAACTTAAAGACAACTAATGGTCAATCGAATTATAATGGAATCAGCTTATTCAGAGATGTCATGGCACACGTCTGAAGCAGGAGAGACTTGAACTAAGGCCTTCTAGCCCAGAGGTAGGGACACTACTACTGAGCCACAAGAACCCTAACAACTGAATTGTATTTAGATACTATACATTACATGTGCTTGCAGGATTTCAATGGGTTTAATTGCATTGAAATGTTCTTCTTTATTTTAAATAGCACACCTTAAATGGAAACTCTTCAGATGATGCTTCGTAATGTAAGAGTTCCCCAGCACATTTATCATTAAGTTAGGATATTTAGAGACAATTACTCCAGACTGAAGCCCTTTGATGTGCAGTGGGTGCCTTGATACAGCAGGTTAAGTAGTTTATGACGGAATCTGTGAAGGGCCAGTGCTTTCACTTGTATTCCGCATGTTGCTAAATCCTGTTTTATCATCAAACATCTACAGCATTATATCTTTCCACAGAGGGCAGTCCTGTTCCTTGCTGATAGCAGCAAGTGTCAAATGTCATTGCACAGATCATTACTATTTACCTCGTCTATGTTCGTCAGAGCTGCACATACAAGTCCGGATAAAATGCCAATGTGGATCTTGAACACGCAACTTCCCTGATGCCTAGTGAGGCCAAACTCGTTCCTTACCATCCGACAGCGCAGGCTCTGTGATCCTAAACTTAGCCAAGGCCGAGCTGAAAGGAATTGTTAACTTCTTTGTCCTGTTTGCTTTCAATCAAACAGATTTGGTTCCAAAATCGCCGAGCCAAATGGAGGAAGTATGAGAAACTGGGGAATTTTGGCGGATTGCAACACCTCACTGAGGTTGATGTGGTTCCTGCTCCCAAGTCTCAAACCGAGGTAAGTGTGTCCAACTGGAGGAATTGTTTGACAAAAAAGGGCTAAGGTTCATCTCGTTGACCAGCTGGCACCTAGTAGTTGCTTGATACAACAAAAATGGTGTATTTGACTTATCTCAAGCAACTTCCAGGCAATAAATGCTGCCTGGCCGGTGATGCCCTCATCCTGTGAATGAACAAGGAATATGCTGAGATGTAATATTAAAGATTAGTTGGTCTACAACAGACCCTAAGTATGATGCATGAGGAAAGCCCACAGTAGTGAAGGCAAACGGGGGTTCAAAGTCACTTGATCCTCCTGGGACACCACATTTAACATCTCAAATATAACATCCCAGCACATTCTTTCTTCATTCACAGGATGAGGGCATCACTGGCCAGGCAGCATTTATTGCCCATTCCTAATGTTAAGAGTCAACTACATTGCTGTGGGTCTGGAGTCACATGTAGGTAAGGATGGCAGGTTCCTTCCCTAAAGGACATTAGTGAACCGAATGGGTTTTTCCTAACAATCAGCAATAGATTCATAGTCATTGAATTCAAATTCCAGTATCTGCTGTAGCGGGATTTGAACCCAGGTCCCCAGAACATTATCTGGGTCTCTGGATTGACAGTCCAGCGATACTAAGACCGGGCCATCACCTCCCCATTCTGAAAGAAATCTATCCAAGTTGTACATTAATGAATTAACACTGACCATTTCCAGAATCCCCTTAGGCTGTCTGTTCCACTGTTTGTCCACTCACTCATTGAAATATTGAGCAGGTCTTTCTTGTTGCCTTAGCCTGTGGTATTAGAGTTTCCGAGCCTGTACTTGTTGAAATCATGGCCTGGGAGAAGCAATCCCCCAAAGATGGAACCTAAACTTTCCTCCTCTGCACTCACTGACCAATTAAACATGGCAAGTAGGATCAATGCCTAGTTAGGCCAAAGACATGGTTGATCTTTGAGAGGGATGGAGGTCGGATACCTCAGAGTAGAAGCAATCTGAGAGGTCCAAGACTGAACGGTAAACACAGGATGCAGGAAGCATGGGCATTGAATGAGTTCATGGCCGTAAGGGACAGGATATGGAACGCATCAATCCTTAGGCAAGCAGTGTGTCTATTGGCTGAGGGTAAAGGTCGCGAACAACCAATTTTAAATAAAGGATCCCCCCACAATGAAAATAAGCTGTGGGCAGCTTACGTGGCAATAGGGTGGGACTTCTGCCCTTTTGTGGCAGGAAATCCCATCCGCAAGAGCTGCCAGCCAGTATGATTGGCTACCAGTTCTTGCAGTCCCAGCACTGGCAGATCTCAGGAGATGTGGGGACACGGGGGTGCGGTGCGGGGGGGTTGGTGCAGAGAGGGGTGCGGGGTGTTGGGCGTGGTGGGGGGAGTGGCGCTGCTGAGTCTGCAGGTGGCGGCAGGATGGAGACCAGGAGCCGGTCCCGATTGCAGACGTGTCTGAGATTTTTGAGCAGGAACAGACATTGTGGGCTCAGGAAGGGCAAGGTGGTTGGGGGGGAGTGGGGGGTGAGGATTTTGGAAGGCAAGCAGACATGCGAAAAATGGAGGAGTGTCGTCTTGTGTGGGTGTCTCACCCCAGTGCAGACTGCCCACCCCCTCGCCCCACCAAGGGATATACATACCCCTTCCTTCTCCCTCT
The DNA here is from genome assembly GCA_024137785.1 of Ginglymostoma cirratum. Classification (NCBI taxonomy): domain Eukaryota; kingdom Metazoa; phylum Chordata; class Chondrichthyes; order Orectolobiformes; family Ginglymostomatidae; genus Ginglymostoma; species Ginglymostoma cirratum. The sequence goes on along the minus strand of JAHRHZ010000020.1, from coordinate 55,743,853 downwards.
CCTTTTTCACCTCGGATGGTGGCTAAGCAGACTCACTACTTTTGGCTTGCCTGCTCACACCAACTGTACAATGGTGTCGATAGCAGAACAGTCGGATCACTGGGTTGGTTAACTCGTTCAGTTGCCAGCAAAATGACATTTTTCTTCAAAGGAGGCAGACTGTACTTCTAGGCATCTGCCCAGCCATAGCGTGATGGGCAAGGGCCATGTTGGCACCCAGTTCATGACATGACATAATCACATTGGGTTTCACAGGTGGATTTTAGAGGAGGAGCCCCAACTTTCACCTTAAAATCCTCGCCTGCTCATCCTCACAGTCCGTGTGTGGCCATTTGTTGACGCTTCAGTTGACTGCTACTTGGATTCTTCATAACTCCACAACCTTTCACACCTGGGGAGAGAACCTGACTTGCACCATTTCAGTATTTTCCCCACATCTTTAAAATGGGCGTTAATTTATTTTTTAGATTTGTTCTCGTTAAGAAGTTTCAATGATAAGTTATGTTCTTTTTTTGCTCGTTCTTATCTTCCTTTGCAGATTTCAAATGCAACAACAAGCAAAGTATCGAAGGCCCCGTTGTTATCAAGCTATTACCCCCGCATTCCAGAGTCTTGGACATCAATGTTTGCCCCGTACTCCTCAGCATTGGCACCGCTGCCCACTCTGGATCCCATTGCCATGTCAAAGCTCCAGCCTCATTTCTTATGGGTTCCACCGTACCATGTGCCCATCGCGACAGGGCTGCAGTGGGACGTGATGTGCATGGGCCTCAGAAGAAACAATTCGAACTAACGCTGACCACTAACGCCTAGAACAAGTACCCAGCGAATCCAAAGGCCTGACAAAGTGCAGGAAGGCTCCCGGAGACGCACCTTGAAGTAACTTGAAGCGTTCTGCATTGTACATATGTTTGTCTAAAGACTATAATCGAATAATGGCAGAAAGGTGAGGGTATTCCAAGCAACACCTGAAGAACTGTGATGAAGCCATCCTCACTAGACTAGTGGTGCAGAGGTTCTCAGGATCCGTGATTAGCTCAGGATGAGACCTGTGGGGATCTTGATGTGAATTAGACAGAAGGTCCTGGCCAAGTCCTTTCCTAACCTGAATAAAACAGACTTTTCTCTTTCTTTAACTCCTGCTGTGCTTACATATTGTGCCCTTTTATTCCCCATCAGACTGTATGGATACTCTTCTGTCTCTCTAACTGCTTTAACAGGAGTAGCTTTTGAACAACAGTTTTTATTTCTCAAATGTGCAAGGCTGGTTGTTCCAAACCCTTCTCTGTGGAAGAAGAACCTCATCCAATTACTCGGCCTGTCTGAGCTGGACTCTGACCCAAGTGCCAGGGGAAAGGCATGTTGGAACAAGACACAGTCCTGTTCACGTTCCTGTGCTGCTAAGATCACTTGAGAACTCTTCATAGTCACAAATGGGTTTGAGACATGCGAAAATAGGGCAACAGGCTGAGAATAGATCATTTTTGATGTAAACTTGCGATATTGCTTGGTGTACCACAGGTTATGAGTGGGTGATGAAGGGTCTCGTGGCTGGAGGCGACAATGAGGGTTGATAGTTTATGGATTGTGGAGGAAGCAAGGTAAAGAGACTGAATGTGTCTATTATCTATGAGTATGCATGGAAGGTTACCAATGTGTATGTACATTGCATTGAACTCGCTGCTTAGCCCCACCCATTGTTAATGCTATCTGTGATGATAATGTTAATCTGTCTGTTGTATTTGATTAAATCTGTTGGATTAGAACAGAAATGGAGCTGTTGCATTTAAGATGCAAGTTGTTATTAACTGGGTTTGGTCTGCAGAGGGTGAACTTACCTTGAGCAAAAATGGCATGGGTCTGAAAAGGATGGAAGGAGCAAAACAGAAATCGCTGGAGAAACTCAGCAGGTCTGGCAGCATCTGTGGAGAGAAAGCAGAGTTGATGTTTTGCGTCCAATGACTCTTCTTCAGAACAGGAGTCCTTCAGGAGGAGACTGTTTCAAACTCATATTTTTCTTTCCATGAGGCACACCGTCCAATTGTAACTGTTCTGATGTTACTGTGGCTGAATCTAACCCAGCATAGACCATGTGCAGATATTCTGTGATACATAAAAATATCTACAATGTTTGTTAGAGATGAAAATATAATGGCAGTGCAGCTAACAAACCTACTGACATTTTGTCCATGACTGTAGGACACTGAAAATCATTGAGCCTTTAATGTACAATACAGATGTACTTTAACGGCAAACCTAACTTCAAGCAATTACTCAAAATTTCAAATGTCAGACGGCTGGTCTAATCCACACAACTGACAGTCTTAATGATTTGACTCTGTCGTGTTGAATGTCAAAAGCAAAGAAATTCTTTCCAGCTGCTCTTATTTCTCAGTCACGAAATGGCATGTAATCTTGATCGGGTCACAGACTGACCAGTGATGTCAGGAACAGTACATAGACAACACAGGACAGGCTGAGTGTAATGGGGAAAGGAATGCATTAATGATAGTGACGCTACTTTGATATCAGCAGGCACAAGTAATCGAACTCACAGATGAGAAGGATGGAGGCTGGGTACTAAGGAGCTATAATTAGTATAATGTACATTAGAATGTTAATGAAGAGTTTAAATCCTAATTGAGAGTGAGGAAGAGTTAGTCTTCAAAAAGGATAGAACAGAGCCACCTCAAAGAGTACAGTATAAATATCTAATGTTCAAGAGAATTCATGGTAGATAGAACACATGAAGGGACAACAATTTAGGCTTAAGGCTATGGGAATAGCACAATCCATAGGTCTAGCTGATAAAGTGCATTAGCATCACTATTCATTTAAATAATTGTTCTGAGCCCCGTTGCTGGCAAGATCCAGAGTGATCCAAAAGTGACAACTGCTTGATTTACCATCAATTTTTATCTTCCTTTTTTATTGACTTGGAGCTCACTGAGCATATGCACACAAGGCCACCATTGCACTTTTCACAAAAGAGGATGAAAATTTATAAAAATAAGAATAAAATGTCACACTATACAAAAATTACTTGAAACAATCTTATTCAATATATCCAAAGAAAGCTTCAATCCTTTTTAACTCCAACAACAACCTTGTGGACATATCAACATCAGTGAAGGGTCATCCCTGACTCCATGCTAAAGTTCCTTGGTCAGCTGGCATAGCTGTAACTACCTTGTTTTATGGTGAATTTCAGCATTCACACAATGCCATTTTCTTTAGTTAATCTCACTGTCTGAGACCGTTATGTAAGCTGCTAACTCAGCTCACTTACCACAAGACATTGGCTCTTTAAACCTACATTTCAAATCTTGTGGGACGTCTTCTCTCGTTGACGCTTCCACGGCTTTCTGTTTCTAGAGTTTTTCTCTAAGCAACTCAGGACACTTTTCTCCCCAGACCTGACTGTTTTGGAGACTAATAGCTGTGTCTCTGCTGTTGAGGACCTCTTTTCTATGACTGAACCCAGCTTCTGTCTGAATGAACCGCCTTCTGAGCTCCTTTTCCGTTCCCTCTCTTTCTTTCTGAAGATAACACCATCTGCAAGCCTCCCTCCTTCTTGACCTGAAAATATATCGCTGTTCCTTCGCTGTCACTGGGTCAAAATCCTGGAATTCTCTCCCTAAGGGTATTGTAGGTCAACTCATAGCTGGTGGACTGCAGCGGTTCAAGAAGGCAGCTCACCACCAGCTTCTCAAGGGTCAACTAGGGATGGGCAATAAATGCTGGCCAGCCACATCCCACAAATGAATTAAAAAACCGTGAAATCAGCAAAACCTGAGCAATTATTTGCCCAAGCAGCTTGCTAATTATTTAACTAAAATCACAAGATACTTCTTCGAAATGCCTTCAGCTTATTGTTGAAAAAAAGTGATTTTCTGCCCTCATAAGACTAGATCAGAAAGCTGAAACCTGTTTTTGCTCCACTTTATAAACCCTACAGTGTGGGGACAGGCCCTTTACCCCATTGAGTTCACACTGACCCTACATAGGTCACCCCACCCAGACCTACTCCTGCATTTCCCATGGCTAATCCACCTAACCTGCACATCTTTGGACTGCAAGAGGATATTAGAATACCCAAAGGAAACTGCACACAGACACAGGGTGAATAGCTAAACACCACACAGGCATCTGCCTAGGGCTAGGATTGAACTCAGGTCCCTGGTGCTGTGAGGCAGCTGTGCTAACCACTGAGCCAGTGCACGGCCCCCTACAGCCTAAGTGCCTAAACAAGAATATGTTCTGAACATCAGAGTTTGGAGTATGTACTTTTTCTCAAAGCAGAGCGTATGTGTGGAATGGTCCTTGACTCCTGGCAATAGACATCAGGAAACTTAGTCTTTTTTTTTCAGGTTTGAGGGAATGAGTAATTGTTAACAGGATCAGAGCATTGAAGGATGGTTTGTAGTTTTTCAGAGCACTAAGGAATTTCTGCTTCTGTCTCCCTACCTCTCCGTCTCTAGATCACTAGTTAAATGTTCAAGGCAGAGACAAAGAATCTCTTTCTTTCCCTCAGGACCAATGCTATAGTAAAGACACGGCATCTTATTCATTTGAAGCCTCTCATTCTCTTTCGTGCTGTATGCCAGGTACAGCACCTTTTACTGCATTCAGAAGCAATCAGTCTACATTTTAAGCCTTTGTACTCATGTCACCTGTTTGATCTCTGACCGTGAAGCAGGTAATTATTTCATATTAGAACATGCTGTTAGAGTCAGTCTGCAATCAAAGTTCAGTGATCACCATCTTAATACTGTTACCTAGCTGTTTAATTATAAACATCTGAAGCTGTTTCAGTTCAAGAAATTTATTACCCTGTTTAACAAACGGATTGCTTGCATGCCAGATTTCTGAAGGGTTAGGAAATATGCAGGCACACACTGCTGCAGTGAAGTTGGGACTTAATTAATTTGACGGGGAAGACTAGGGGTGAGGGTAGGAAGTAAGAGGTCACAATATCAACAGTCAACATGACTTCATTGCTCAGTCCTTTGAGTATAGGAGTTGGGAAGTCATGTTGAGGTCATACGGGACATTGGTGAGGCCTGTTCTGGAGTGCTGTGTCAGTTCTGGTTACCCAGTTATAGGAAGGATATTATTAAACTGGAGACAGTTCAGAAGAGATTGTCCAGGATATTGCCAGGTTAAGAAGGTTTGAGGTATAAAGAAAGGTTGGATAGGCTGGGACTTTTTTCGCTAAGAGGCTAGGAGGTGGAGAGGTGACCTGAGAGAAATTTATAAAATCATGAGATTAGGGTCAATGAGAAGTGTCTTTTTCCTAGGATGGGGGATTTCAAGACTAGGGGACACATTTTTAATGTAAGAGGAGAGATATTTGAAAAAGGGGCAATTTTTTAAAACAGAGGGTAGTTTGCATGTGAAATGAACTTCCTGAGAAAGTGGTGGATGTGGGTACAATTAAAATGTTTGAAAGACATTTGGATTAGTACATGAATAGGAAAGGTTTGGAGGGATATGGGCCAGGAGCAGGCAGGTGGGACTAGTTTAGTTGGGATTATGTTCAGCATGGACTGGGTCTGTTTCCGCGCTGTATGACTCTACGACTTTGTGACAGATATAAGGATGAAGGAGAGCTGGGCATTGAAGAGGGCAGGGGTCGGAAATATACAATCATTTTTACAATGAAGCTGAATACCATAGGTCTGGCCAGCCCTGGAGAACCCAAGGTTAGATGGTCCTACACTGCCATTATGGAAACAAGGTGACAGCACTAAATGTGTACCCCATCTACCTCCACCAAAACTGGTATCACTGCGAGTCATACACACAAATAATGGCCCTAATCAATTATTAGTCCATTGTGTTTTCTGATTCCTGTCTCAGTTTAAATTTATTCTCTCAGTCCTGATAATAGGTCACAGAGCAAAAACATTAACTCTGTTTTTCTCTTTCCACAGATGTTGCCAGACTTGCTGAGTGTTTGCAAAAGAATCATCAAGTTTTATATTGCAGAAGAGGCCATTCAGCCCATCTCGTCTGTACCAACTCCCAAAGGAGCTACCCAGCCAATCCCACTCTCCAGCCCTATCCATATAGCACTCTAAATACATCCCTTTCAAATATATACCCAGCTCTCTTTTAAAACTAAATCTGCTTCCACCACTCTCCCAGGCAGCGCATTCCAAATCCTAACAATTCTCTGAGTAAAGGAGTTTTTCCTCATCTCACTGCTAGCTCTTTTGCTGACAATTTTGAAATTGTGACTCATAGTTACTGACCAACCAACTGGAGGAAACAGAATATCCTTCCTTACCCTGTCAAAATTGTTCAGAATTTTGAAAACCTGAATAATTTCGCCACTTCATCTTCTTTGCTCCAAGGAGAATAAGTCAAATTTCTCTATTATTTCCTTGCACTTAAAATCCCTCATTCCTGATATAATTCTAGTAAATCTCCATTGAGCTCTCTTCAGGGTTTCAACATCCTTCCCTAAATAAAGTACCCAGATCTGAACACAATACTCCAAATGTGGTCTGGCCAATGATTTGTAGAGGTGTCACATCACTTCCTTACTCTATGCCACTATTTATAAACCCAAAAATCCTATTAGTCTTCTTAACAGCTATTTCAACTTGCCTGGCCACCATCAGAGAATTATGCAAAAGACCCCCAAGTTTCCTCTGCTCCTTTACTCCCTTCAGTGTTGGACCATTGAGCCTGTATTGTCTCTCCATGTTCCTTTTACTAAAATACATTACCTCATATTTCTCTGCATTGAAACTCATCTGCTTTTTGGCCAATGTCCCTCTGAAGTCGCTCATTATCATCCTTACACTTCACTATTCTCCCTAGCTTATTTTAGCTAGCAAATTTTAAAGATTTTGCCCTCAACACCTATCTCTAAATCGTTTATATAAATCCGAAAAAGCAAGGGTCCCAACACTGATCCCTGGGGAATATCACTTTCAACTCATCTCCAGCCTGAGAAATGCCCATCTATACCTACCCTCTGTTTCCTAACTTTAAACCAACTTCTAATCCATGCCACCAAGGACCCATCAATCCCAGACATTTCTAACTTGCTAAACAAACTGCCATGTAAAACCGTATCAAACTTTTCCTAGGAGATAGCAAGAACTGCAGATGCTGGAGTCAGAGTTGATGCAGTGCAGGGCTGGAGGAACACAGCAGGTCAAGGAGCATCAGAAGAGCAGGAAAGTTGACTTTTTGAGTTTAACCCCTTCAACCTGATGAAGGGTGTAAACCTGAAACGTTGACTTTCCTGCTCTTCTGATGCTTCCTGACCTGCTGTGTTCCTTCAGCTCCACACTGAATTGACTCAAACGTTTCCTACCTTTCCAGAGATTTTGCATGTGTTTCTTATTGCTGTCTCAGTCTAGATTCAGGTCTCATTTATTATCTCTTTTCTTGTTTGGCAATTCCTTTCACTATTTAAATTTGTGGCCTGTTTGAAAATACTTGCCTGTGTTAAAATCTTAATTTACCCTGCCTTTGATTGGTCTCATTTGGCTCCCTTATCTTTAAATTGTACCATTTAAATATACTGATCAAGTTTTGATAAATACTTTAGTTAGGTACTAATCTTATCTAAATTAGTGATTTAGACCAAACTGCATAACATACAGCTGCAAGAAACATGAATATATAGTCCCAGATCTACAACCTAGATGTGCAAAAAAAAACAATTACCAAGGCCATAGCTTTCAGTCCCTTTAAAAGGAGGCTTATAAACAGGGGAGGTAACAAACAGAAGAGAATGTTTCCTAGATACCTCCATAAAGCCTCTCCATTTCCTTCTCTTTTTCTTTAAAACGATCAGTAAAATCTCTGCCTTTGGTCAAGTTCATAATGTCTTTTATCTGCTGTTTTTGGCTTGATTCCTATTTCCACCTGATGTCTCTCAGGTGCAGGACCTCTGATGTTTTAGGGCAAGCTCAATAGCACGTGAAGAAGAAAGGAAATGTCAGATCGGGTGAAAAGAAGAGACTTGGGAGGGAATTTCATGTGGTACATACACACTGGCACAGACGTGTTTGACCAAATAGTCAGTTTCTGCGTTGTATATTCTGCGTAATCTGCAAAAGGCAATAAGCACATATGATTTATTATTGCTTTTGAAATTCTAGGTAGTTAACAAATCAAAGTGTCGAGGTTTGCTCAGCTTAGTCAGGAGCAAATACACTAAATCTCTAAATCAGAAGAATTATGGATTCAAACTTTGTAACAGGCTTCACTTAAACAGTCATCCCTTGAACAAGGCTGAAAGAGTGGTGAATAAACTTATGTGATCACACTTGATGGAGACTGGTCTTCATTAGGGTTCCTTTGTCACAATTAGCTCATCATTTATCTCATTGCTTTTTGTGGAATTTTGTCTGAATAATGGTGACTTCCGTTTGTCCAAAATATCTTCAGGCTTTGCACAATAGCCCACGGAATAAATAGAAATGAAGGAATGAAGCTCATAATTACAATGACTGAGGTACTTCTGAATTGGCTTCACGATGGTGAAATATTAAGAAAATCCCTATTTTCAACCCAAATCAGGCAAGAAAACGTGATGATACTATGGCTCTAAGAGGTGTCTTTTGTCCTGTTTCTTTAATTTAAAGAGAGGTTTTAAGAGAGCAGTAAGGAGCTGTCTAGTTGGAAAGCCAATAAAGTAAACAGCTTGTGAGGCCTTGGGTCTTTTTTTTAAAGTTGTAACAATAGAAGCAGCCTGAGCAGGTGTGGTCAAGCTCTCACAGAACCAGGAGCTTTAATTTCTTAGTTTTTCAATGGTAGTTGCTGCTGAGGGCTTGAAGAAGTGGAAACTATATTTTTCCCTCTCTCAGTTACAGCTAAAAGCTGGTGGTTTTTGTTCTGCTGCTGGAGTTGCATGTGAGACAATCTGTTTTCTGAATTTGCTTTCACGAAAGGTACATTTAAGGATGTTACTATATTGGAACCGTTACTGTTTAGTAGCTAACTAATCTATTCCTCTGTTAAGTTTTCTAGTAGAGGTACAGCTAAGCCAATTCTTTTCTTTATTTCTTCCCTTGTTGTCTTTTAACTCGGGTGTATGAATAAAGTGTGTTTTGCTTCAAACTTGATAGTTGAACCAATCAAATCTCATCTGGAGCGCAGCACCTTACATTTACCTTTAAAATAAGAAAATGTTAGGGTCTGGACTACATTCTTAATAAAGGGATTTGGTCTGTTCCATAACAAAAAAGTTGCCCACTTGCCATCCTATGGCTGTTCCAATGCAGCATCAGTCATGAGAGCAGAAGGCTGAAAAACCATGGCCACCGCATGCCCCGTGCCCCGCCCCCATGGGAGTGGGTGAGGGGCAGAAATAGCATGTGGGTGAAGTGGAACGAATGGCCTGTCAGCCAGCACAAATGTCATGCAAACTCAGGCTGTGACTTTGAAGTGACCTCAGTTGCAGCCTGAGTTTTCAGTGAACAGCCTGATACCTGCAGCAATCAATAACCTGATTATTTTATAGAAACTCCTCAGATAGCAGCTTTTACAACACCAGTTCCCAACAGATTCTCCTTATCAGATGATAATTCCACAGCCACAAGATGTTACGAAATCATGCTGGAAGGCCGCATATGATACTAACTTTCTCCTGAAATTGCAAAAATCATATCTACATGAAAGTGACAATGATCAGTGCTGAGAAGACATGGTGTGAAGAACACCCTTAAGTCCATTTTATTTCACTATCACCTACATGACACTGTCAGCAGTGGTTTAGTGATAGAAATCCTTCATTGATTCACAGGATTAAGGGTTCAAATGTTACACCCAGAGATTCAAGAAAGTCTCTCAAAAGAGCTACTAAAAGATAGGAACAAGAGCAGAAGTTGCTGCCAAAGCTCAGCAGGTCTGGCAGCATCTGTGAAGAAAAAAAATCTGAGTTAACATTAAGGGTTCTAAGGAAGGGTCACCGGACCTGAAATGTTAACTCTGATTTTATCTTCACAGATGCTGCCAGACCTGCTGAGCTTTTCCAGCAACTTCTGTTTTTGTTCCTGATTTACAGCATCCGCAGTTCTTTAGGTTTTGATGAAAAGAAAGCCTTTTTTGTCCTCTCTGATGAATGTAAAATATCCCATGGCACTATTTGAAGAGGAACAGTGTGGTACTTTGTGGTCTCTTGTCCAATCAGTTAGTTGCCCCTCAACTGAGATCAATAAAACAAATTCATTGACTGACCCAAGAGATAAAAGGTACTGCAGATGCTGGAGAATTCGAGATAACAAGCATGGGGCTGGATGAACACAGCAGGTCAAGCAGCATCATAGGACCAGGAAAACTTGACGTTTCGGGCCTAAACCCTTCATCAGAAATCTGATGAAGGGT
>JAHRHZ010000020.1:55654628-55723500 GCA_024137785.1 Ginglymostoma cirratum | reverse complement strand
GCTGCTTGGCCTGCTGTGTTCATCCAGCCCCACGCCTTGTTATCTCTTTCCTGCACTCTGTTTAGATGCTGACTTACACAGTTGTTACTCTGCTGCCTCTGAGCCTTAGTCTTGCTTTCAATGAGATTGCTTTTAGTGTTTTATTGTGGGCACTGTCAATAAACTCATTAGAGATGATATTGAAATGAAAAAAAGTACTGTCATTGTATGATAAAGTTTATTCCCTGTTAATATAATCAGTAAACTGATGGCTGATAAAAATAGGGCCGGGAGTAATTATATTATAAAGTGTTATTACAAAGATGATAAGCTGGGTGAAAAGGCAAGCGGGTGAAAAGTTCATTTAATGTCTTCCTTCAGGGAAGGTGCCTCCATTGTTTCCCTCCATCTTCCCATATACTTGTTGCCAGGATAGGAACAAAATCCCTTTATTGCTAAGAACATATCACACTGCTTAGTGGCTCAGTTCAGAGGAAGTGAAGAGACAGCTAGTGTAAAAGACTGACATACATATATATAGACACATATATATTATATATCAATAATCACCAACTAATGAGAATCAGTCATAATTGTGTGAAAACCTTAATGATTCAGATGACTAATTGTCAGTAAGCATGATACAAAGATGAATCAGTTTTTTGAAAGAAGGAAGTTTGGGAAGTAAAGACACTTAGGGGAAGGAGAAAAATTTGAATCTTCAGTCTTGGTGACCTTTATATATTGACTCTCTGACATTAGCCCTTAGGCATTGACCTTCTGACTCGAAGATACTAATATTTAGACAGCCACCTTCAAGCCTTGACTCCCAATTGTGACCCTCTGTCATTAACCTTTAGATGTTGAATCTTTGCTGTTAATCCTCCAGCGTGGACTTTTAGACATTGACTCTCAGATAGTTACACTCAGGTGACATTCGTGTGTTCACCTTCAGGTATAGAATCTTAGATGTTGTCTCTATGGAACTGACCTTCAGGCAGTGACCATCAGATGTTTTCGATGGTATCGATCCTCAGGCATTCACACTGCATCCTGATCTTACATCTGAATGAAAAATCACAATACTCCATTAAAGCATAAGAACACGATGACGTGCAAAACATTGAGGCAGCCTTGGTCAGGCTGGCGCATGCAGTGGGCAGGTATGGGGTTGCATTTAGCTGACTGGTTTGACAGCTGTCCAGCTCCATTCTGAAATAACCCCACAGAGGCTGGTATCCCATCACCAATTCTCCCTTTATTTACACGTGGAGAGTCCTTGACACTGACCCAGCTCCCTCAGAGCCACCCAGACCCATTCCCCATCTCCTGCATTTCCCATGTCTAACCCACCTAATCTAAACATCCCTAGACACTATAGGTAATTTAGCATGGCCAAACTACCCACCCTGCACATCTTTGGACTGTGGGAGGAAACCGAAGCACCCAGAGGAAACCCATGCAGACACGGGGAGAATGTGCAAACTCCACACAAACAGCCTGAGGTTGGGATCAAACCCAGGTCCCTGGCCCTGTGAGTCAGTAGTGCTAACCACTGAGCCACTGTGCCACCTGTTTCTCTCTTGTGTCTTGCATCTGGCACTGGTGCTTCTGATGCCGTTTCGCCCCCTCCCCCAGGTCCAGGAAAATCAGATTTAACTCACCCCTGAGTCGTAGCAACTCTGCTGGAGCTATCCCTGTAGTTGTATGATGGGTGGTAGAACAACCAAATAGGTACAAGGATAGTTTGGTATCGAGTGAAGCCGCAGGCTGTTTCTTTAAGCCTGCCTTTGAAGTTTCGACTGCTCTTTCTTCCAGACCATTGGACAATGGATGGTATGGAGCTGTCCTGAAATGCCGAATACCATTCAGCTTTAGGAAATACTCAAATTCCCTGCCAGTTAGCGATGGCCTGTTTACTGTGATCGACACTTTCAGGAGTTGTGTGTTGCAAAAGATGCTTGCAGCTTTTCTATCAACATCCCCATGTTTGATGAATGAACTCTAATCATGTCCAAACACTTTGAGAGGGCTTCCACAATGACGAAGAACGTTGAGCCCATGAGAGGAGCAGTACAGTCGACATGTAACTGGGTCCAGTGTTTACCCAGCGATACCCATGAATGTGAGGAAGGGGGCGGCTGGTGGTAATTTTCGTCCCTGTTGGCACTCTGGGCACAGCCCCACCAACGCGAGTGTTTTGGCATCCAGTGCTGGCCACCGGACATAACTTCTCACTGACATCTTCATTTTGGACACCCCTGGTGGAGCTCAACCAATGTCTGGTAGCGAACTTTGCTCGGGACAACTACTCTTCCTCCCCATAATAATATGCCTCTACAGTGATCCAGTCTCTTTAGGTCTAAAAAGGTTTCAATTCTGGTTGTGACCACCCTTTGGTTTTCCCCATCACCACCTGCTGTTTCAGTTTTGCCAGGACGAGGTCTTTCTGCGTCCAACGTCTGACATTGTCAGCTGGGACCAGAGTGTTTCCAGTAAGTTTAAAACCATTATGGACTCTTCCAGTGGCAATACCACCGATGGCGTATCTGCCAGTGGGAAATGGCTCAATGCATCTGCACTTGCTGTTTGGCCTCCCGCACAGTGTTCCAACCTATAATTATACATAATTAGTATTAGAGCTGGATTCAGCCTGAGGCTATAGGCAGCACTGCCTTGTCCTATTTAAGTGCTCCCAGCAGGAGTTTGTGATCCGTTATTATGATAAATTTACATCAGTTAAGGTGTTGGTGGAATTTCCTGACTCCAAATGTAACTGCCAAACCTTCCTTCTCTAACTGGGTGTATTTACATTCTGTATTAGCCAAAGTCCTGGATGCATACACCATTGGGCATTCATCTCCATGGGGCCACCTATGCTAATACTACCCTGATGCTATACGGGAGTGGCATCGCATGTTAATACCATAACTCACTTGGGATCACAGTGTGCTAACAGCTTGGTGGCTGATAGTTGTTTCTTCACTTCCCCGAAAGCTGTGGCTTGGCTATGTGACCATTTACAAGGCTGACCCTTTTTAAGAGTTGATGCAAAGGTGCCAGGATGGAGGCCAGGCAATGGATGAACTTTCTGTAATAGTTCACCAACCCAAGGAAAGACCTAACCACAGATGTGGGAGCCGAGGCACCTTTGATCACCCTCACTTTATCTTCCAATGGGCATAACCCAGTCTTGTCGACTCTGTAGCCCAAGTAGGTCACTTGGGATGCCTGGAGCACACATTTTTCCCTTCTGAGGCTTATGCAAGCTTGGCAAAGGCATCTAGGGACTATGTCCAAGTTCTCTAAGTGCTCCTTATTGGTGTTCCTTCTTAATAGCTCATCATCTAGATAAATAGTGAGCTGCAGTAGACCTTGCAAAATGTTCTCCATTGTCGAATGAATAATTGCACAGGTTGATGGTACCCCAAATGGCAGTCTTGTACAGTGGTACAAACCTTTATGGATATTGATTGTAACATACTTCTGTGAATGCTCATCTAAACACAACTGCAAGTACACATGGCTCATGTCCACCTTCATGAAGGACAAACCCCTTGCCAGCTTTGTGTACCAATCCGCTAATCGAGGGATCGGGTGTGAAAATGGGGTTTAACATTTGTCTAAAATCCCCACAAAGGCAAACCAACCCATGGGGCTTCACCATTAGTACAACTAGTGCTGCCCATTCTGCAAACTGGACTGGTTTAGTGTTTGAGAGATAAAAGGTACTGCAGATGCTGGAGAATCCGAGATAACAAGCATGGGGCTGGATGAACACAGCAGGTCAAGCAGCATCATAGGAGCAGGAAAACTTGACGTTTCGGGCCTAAACCCTTCTGATGAACGGTTTTGCTCCTTTGACAATCCGTAGACCTTCCTGAAAAGCATCCGGGTATTTAATTAGGACTTCACTCAGGCAGCCGTTTTCTCATCAAAAAATGTTGAGCCAGTCTAGGTGAATCTTTCCCAGCCAATTTCGCCCCATTGAGCTTGGTTTTGAGCCTTTTACTATGATCAGTGGTAACTGAACCAACTGCTTCTCATAAGAGACCAGAACCAGAGTTGTGCCCTTAATCTGTTAAGGTTCCCTGGCGCAGGTTCCAAGTCTAGCCGAGGCCTTGTGCAAACTGAAGGGTTGGAATTCAGAGCGGATTTTGGTAAAGAGTGGTTTTGCAATCACTGAAATGGCCATACCAGTATCAATCTCCATTAGACCTGGGTGACTATTTAACCAGACATTTATTTTGGTTGGTTCTGATTTGGATGCTGCTAAGCAACTTAAGAGTTCCAAGCTAGATATGAGTGGACTTTCCTGGATACTGGCTGATGAGTTCTCTTACTCAATTTAGGTCTAGTGGAACAATTGCTGTCTCAAGTCCATATACTGGCAGCAGCTACAATGGCTTGCCAGCCTGGATCCTGAAGAAAATGTTAACCTTTTGGCTGAGGCTAGGCTCTGTTTTTGGGGTTTTGTTGTGGGCTGCCCAAGAGTCCCCCTGTTCAGGATATGTCCCTGGCTGAGGCTATATCATTGACTTCACTTAAGTGGTGTTCCCCAAGCTCAGTTGGACAGGCGAGGGTGTCCACTTCCATCAGAATGCCCTGCAACTCATACGCTCCACTTGCCGCATTTTTCAGAAAAATAAAACACATCCTTTCCACGGAATGGGCCCGGTCTTCGATGGCAGGCTCGAATGAGTCAAACTTCCCAAACAATGGCATGATGCCAGAAATGCTAAACCCCAACTCAAAGACAGCTATTACAAGGAAATTTCTTCAGGAGCGTGCTTTACTCACACGGTATCTCATCACCAAGTCACCTTTTAATTACACACAGAAAGTCCTTTACACTAATCCTGCTCCCTCAGAGCTAGCTCTTAGTGATATCATGTCTGACCCTCCTGTTTATAATCTGTCAGCCAGGGCTCCCTGATTGGACCAGGCTAACAGCCCCAATCAGGGAACTCATATTCTATGAGGTTCACCTGGCTGACCCCATAGTAACCCCTGTTCCCACATGCACAATGGTTTGAATTAGCCTCTGACAGGATGCATCAATGCTTATGTTATTTCTTGTAGCGTAATAAACACATTGAATAATTCAACAGACATTTATTACGAATGTCTTTTGTATGCAAACTTCCATTCCCCAGGCACATGAGTGCCCAGTTTAATATTAAGCTATTAGGTTGCATGGTTCCAATAGAGTGTCATGTTTCAAGTGGTTTAAGGTAAGATGGAGCATGAGGTCTTTATACATGTTATGATACAGCAATAATGCCATGGTCATGTCTCTTAAAGGTATACAAACACACTGACTGAGTTGTAACATGATAGCAGCACCCTCATTTTCACAGGCAGGAATTTATGGCACCATCATTGTTACTTGCTGTGAAAGGTTTGGCCAGGAGCCAAATTGTGAGGACATGGTATCCCCAGATACCCAGAGATACAAGCAGAGCATATAGCAATCTCTCAAGGAGTGGAAAAATAAAACGTTACCAAAAAAGAAGAGAAATTGCTGGAGAAACTCAATAGGTTTCACAGCATCCGTGAAGAGAAAACAGCATTAAAGTTATGAGTCCACAGACCCTTGTTCAGCAGTGAATAAAATGTGATGTTGTGCACAATCTTCCTTTAAATTCAATAAGACGACAATTCATTTAGTTCATAATGAGGGTAGTTTAAAAAGCAGGAAATGAATTGAAATTGTTAAGTGCTTGATACGAATGTAATATGAAACGGATTCTGGAAGATGGGTAATCATTCTCTGCTGTGTGTGCCCTTGTGTATGGGAGAGGGTCATAAACAGACAAATAAGATGATTAACATTAATTGATTGGGTGTTATGTAATAAAAAGAGCCTTAGATTTGAGTGTACTTCTGACCTTGATGTGTCGCAACAAGTTAAAGCACATGACATGACTGGTAAAGTCATTAAGTTGTTCTCAGAGGTTTCAACAAAGGGGAACCAGCAGGTTTTACAGTAACCTAGATTACTAACAAGGTACAGATCTGTCCTAGGCCTATTGCTGTGCTCCAATAATATTTAACACAAGCTCCTCCTCATCCATTGAGATACATTACAGACTTCAAGTGGTGAAGATGACATTGAGAGTCTCCGTAGGGATATAGATAGGTTAAAGAATTGGCAGATGGAATATAATGTCGGAAAATGTGTGGTTATGCATTTTGGTAGGAAGAACACAGGAGATGAACACTATTTAAATGGAGAAAGACTGCAGAAAGCTACAGAACTGAGGAATTTGGGAGTTCTTACCCACGACTAACTAAAGGCTATTATTGAAGCCCAGCAGGTAACAGGGAAAGCAAAGAGAATGTTTCTCTTTATTTCAAAGGAAATAGAATGCAAAAGTAGAGAGGTTTTGCTCGAACTTTACAAAACTATACAAGGCACTAGTCAGGCAACAGTTGAAATGCTGTGAATAGTATCAGGCCCCTTATCTAAGGAATGAAAGACTGGCATTGGAGGCGGACCTGAGAAGGTTCACTAAGCTGATACCAGGTATGGAAGAACTGTTTTATGAGGAAAGGCTGAGTAGGTTGGACCTATACTCATTGAAAGTTTGAAGAATGAGAGGTGACCTACATACATAAAAGATTCTTAGGGAAATTGACAAAGTAAATACAAGATAAATTGACAAGGTAAATGGAACAGTCTGGACCAGAGGTCATAGTCTGAGATAAAGGGGTCAGCCATTTAGACAGATATGAATTTCTTCTCTCAGAAGGTAGTGAATCTGTCAATTTTTTTTTACTGCGGAGGGCTATCAAGACCACGTAATTAGGTGTATTCAGGGCTAAGACAGACAGGTTTTTAATTAATAAGGTGAACAAGGGTTATGGGGAAAAGACAAGGAGTGGATTTGACGATTATCAGATCACCCATAATCTCATTGAATGGCAGAGCAGACTGAATGGACTGAATGGCTTAACTCTGCTCCTACATCTTCTGGCCTTCAAGATTCAATATGGACCTTACTAACTTCAGACCACGAATCACAGAATTCACAGAATTATTACAGCACAGCCAGAGGTCATTCAGCCCATCATGTGTATATCAGCTATCCTAATGAGGATTTCGCTTAAAACCTTTCCGCAGGGTTCACTTCTATAAGCTTACAGATTCTTTCCTTCTGAATCATGGTTTAACTTCTTTGAAATGCTTCAGTTGAACCTGCCTCCACCAGACTGTTAGGCAGTGGATTCCAGACCTGAACCACACACAACCTCATGAAGACTTTTCTCATATCTCTATTCTTTCTTGTACAAGTTGCTTTAAATCTGTTCTCCTTGTCTATTCTGTCAAGACTCTTCATGGTATCAAATACTCCCCTCAGCCCTCTCTTTCCCCAAGAAAAATAGCCACAATTTCTACAAACTTATCTCCATAACTAAAGTTCCTCACCCCGTAACCATTCTTGTAGATCTCTTTTGCGTCCTCCAATGCTTTCACATCCTTCCTAAAGTAGGACACCAAGAACTCCTTAGGGAGTGCCAGACAGTATGGTGACTCAGTAGTTTTAAACTGCTGCCTCACAGGTCCAGGGACCTGGGTTCGATTCCAGCCTCAAGCATCTGTCTGTGTGGAGTTTGCACGTTCTCCCCACATCTGCATGGGTTTCCTCCAAGTGCTCTGGTTTTGTCCCACAGTCCAGGGATGTGCAGGTTAGGTGGATTAAACATGGGAAATAGGGTGCGGGAGTGAGTCTGGGTGGGATGTTCTTTGGTGGGTTCGTGCAAACTCGTGTGGCTTGTTTCTGCACTGTAGGGATTCTAAGAATGGAATAAAATACTCTAGCTGAGGCCGAGCTAATGCTTTATATAAGGTCAATATAACCTCGCTGCTCTTCTATTCTATGCTCCATTCAGAAAGGCGTTTACATGCCTTTTTTAATGGTTCCCTCAACCTGCTATCTTTAATGTCTCATGCACATGTACACCCAAGTTTTGTTGCAATTCCCAGCAACTGCAAACCAATTTATCAAACCACGCCATGACTGAGCAGAGGAGTTTCATTTCAATGCTGATTCTGCACTCCTCTTTTGAGTTGTACCTTTTACTTTATATTATTCCCCCACGTCCTTCTGACCACAACGTATTAGTTAACATTTCACCATCTTCCATCACCTTCATTATTGCACCATCTTCCTCATAGTTTACAATGCTTCCGAGTTTCAAATCATGCGCAGATTGCAAAATTCTGCCCTGGACTCTCCACCATTTCTAAATTTCTTTCCCCCAAGAGTCTGTCTTTTGTTCTCACATTTTTGCTTTCAGTCAGAGCTGAATAGTGGCGGAGTTGGGCTTCGTGCTCTGACTGCTATTCATTCTTCTTTTCTCGTGTTTTTCTCTCTTTTTTTGTTTTTATTTTCTCTCCCTACGCACCTTCTGCAGGGAGCTCGGTCACGGAGGCAGCTATGGCAACGGCTGGGTGCCCAGAGCGAGGACTTTGCTGGTTGGCCATGAGGTGGTTAAGTGTACTCGGGCGGAACTCTGGGGGTCAGTGGCATCGAGGAAGCGGCTGGGGGCCCGGGCAGCCTGTGGCATGGCGAACGGTGGGCACGGATGGCAGTTGGACGCAAGATTGCGGCACGGGGACATGGGGATCGAGAGATCGAGCCCAGCGCAGGGAAAGCCCAGTGTGGAGACACTGCTGGCCCATGGCTAAAGAAGGACTGCACTTTACACTGTAATTTACAACTTTACACTGAGAAGAGCTATTATTTTATTTCTTTATTTTTCTACATTTTACCTAAGACTTTGTACCTAAGTACCTTGTACCTAAGATGGTGCGTGAGTGGCGACATTGTAGACTTTTCACTGTACTCCTGTGGCCCTGTACTTGCATACAAATGACAATAAAACCTGATTCTAAATCTCATTCTATTAAGACCAGCCCTGGACCAATGAGTTAGATCTTCTCTACAGTTATTTCTGCTCCCTCAGCCTTTTATCCTCTGATAACTTTAATCTCCCTCACCTTCTAATCTTTCCCTGGCCTCACTCCTTTTTCGACACAACAAATCATGTCACATTCCACCTCTCTTCAGGTCCAAAGGAGCAGGAAATTTACACTCGAAATGTTAACTCTGTTTCTCCATCCATGGCAGCTGCCTGACCTGCATTCTTGAGCACTTCCTGTTTTTATTTTGGAATTTGAGCATTTTTCTTCCATTTCACTAAAAATACAGTGTCAGAACACAGTAAAGCTCATACTTACTTTCAAATACTCAACCTCTGCTTGGAGCTTGAGTTGAGACAGATCCACCTGAACTCCATGAGCTGTTGAAACCACGCAAGGTCAGAGTCCTCTTCAACTGGACTTTATAGGATGTGAAAGAAGAACTGCAAAAGCCAGGTTACAAATAGGTGTACACAGGGTTTAAATCCAGACAGTGGCTCAACAGGAGGGATTCAACATTGTCTGACTTCTGTCATGTGACAATGAGGCAGGGAAATTCCATTCTGCCATTGTCCAATGCAAACAAGAGTCAGAGAGCTGTACAGCACGGAAACAGGCCCTTCAGTCCAACTCGTCCGTGCCGACCAGACATCCTAAATTAATCTAGTCCCATTTGCCAGCATTTGGCACAAAAACAGAAGTTGCTGGAAAAGCTCAGCAGGTCTGGCAACATCTGTGAAGAGAAATCAGAGTTAACATTTCGGGTCCGGTGACCCTTCCTTAGAACAGATTTGGCCCATATACCTCTAAACCCTTCCTGCTCATGTACCCATCCTGATGTCTTTTAAATGTTGTACCAGCCTCCACCACTTCTTCTGGCAGCTCATTCCATACACACACCACACTCTACCTGAAAAAGTTGCCTCTTAATCCTTTTAAATCTTTACCCTCTCACCTTAAACCTGTGCCTTGTAGTTTTGGACTCCCCTCCCCTGGGGAAAAGACCTTGGCTATTCACTCTATCCATGCCCCTCATTATTTTATAAACCTCTATAAGGTCACCCCTCACTTTCTGATGCTCCGGGGAAAATAGCCCCAGCCTATTCAGCCTCTCCCTATAGCTCACACCCTCCAAACTCAGCAACATCCTCGTAGATCTTTTCTGAACCCTCTCAAGTTTCATAACATCCTTCCTGTAGCAGGGAGACAAGAATTGAATGCAGTATTCCAAAAATGGCCTCAACCAATGGCCCGTACAGAAGCAACATTGACCATCTAATGGAACTTGGATAGTGTTACTGTGAGGAGTTCCTATTGAGGAAGTATTCAGATCACTCAAACCTTTGTCCATCTTACTGCTAGGTACTGTTGCTACGTTACCTTCAAACAGTAAGAGTGATGTTCAGAAATGCAATGAACTGATCGTGTTGCCTGGATTTCTTTACATGGAAAGGATTGTAATGTCTAACTGACCATACCTGGTTAAAGTGTCAGTGATATACCAAGGAGGATCAGTACTCAGACATTCTGATGAACAGGAAAATGTTCGATGTGCTTGTGAGATGCTTGATATAAATCACTGTAAAACAGGTGAGAATGAAGTAACTGGGCTACAGTCAGAAGAGAGGTCAAGAGCAGTCGTTCAAACTCAGATTTTACGCGACCCAGGCAAGTCATAGGAATCTTGTCTGGAGGGGTCTGCTGTTGTAAAGGAGGGTCAGAAATGGCTTGTGAATCTGCAACTCTCACAACTGTGTTATCAGACAAAACCTGACAAGTGTGGGACTCAGAGGATAAGGTAATCTAAGACTAAAACACAAATCTAAAGGGTTTGAGTCTGACACATAGTTTGGGAAGAAACATGAGGTTTTGCCTCTTGTCTTGCAATAAGGGTTTTTCTCCTGGTACATGTTGGCAATTTGGCGTGTTTCTCAGAGGGAGCTGAGATCATATCGAAGAAAGCAGCAGCAGAGGGGAGCAGCGTTCATGCCTGGGCCCTGAGCTGCTTCCATCTATCTTTCATTTTTGTCTCTCTTCCTTTTACTTTTGCTCCTTCCTTTTTTGGTTCCCCTTTTTTCTTCCCTTTGTCAGCAGCAGCAGTTCCTTCCCAGAGTGTCAGCAATGGCGGAAGCAGAAAACATCAGTGGAAGCAAGATGGCGCCGAAGAAAGACAACAGGATTCCAGTGGCAGAACAGCTCTGGGCCATGGGCCAAGTACCTGCCGGTGGATACAGTGCTGTTCTGGCTGTGTGCAGGGTCCCAGGGCACCTGAGTGTTCACAAACTGAGGGATGGACATTTCTTCCCGAACTGTGCGTACATCAGACTCAAACCCCTTGGATTTGTCTTTTAATCTTAGATTACCTTAGCCTCTGAGTCCCACACCCCTCAGACTGTTTTTCTGACAATGAAGGCTAATGGCAGAAGAGAAGGAGTGAGCTGGACGTTTCCTTTTCTCTTGGGAGTTTCTTTTATTTCTGCTTCCGTTTTTAATCCTGTCTTTTGTGCACTAAGATGGTGTCAGAGATTGGCAACTTTACATTTTTCACTGTACGCCTGTATCCCTGTACTCGAGTACACAAGACAATAAAATCTAAAACTATATCAAATGATGGAGACATTCAAACCAATCAAGGATTTGCGTAGTTTAGATTAGGTTAAAGGTTTTGTATCAGGGCATCAGGAGGTTTATTTTAATAATCAATTTTGTCATTGATCCAGACACTTTATCTGCGTGATCTTCATCTTTATAAAATCCTAAAGTCCAGGAACCCTTCTAATGGGATGGAATTGGGAGCAGCTGTTGGAAAAGCTGCTTGCAAGACACAGAGAAATCTAAACAGGACCCCACCCCAGCTTTATGGGCTCATAGTGGGAGAAACAGGTGCCCAATTTAAGAACAAAGAACAAAGAAAATTACAGCACAGAAACAGACCCTTCGGCGCTCCAAGCCTGCACCGACATGCTGCCCGTCACAACTAAAACCCCACTACCCTTCCAGTGACCGTATCCTTCTATTCCCTTCCTATTCACATATTTGTCAAGACACCCTTTACAAGTCACCATTGTATCTGCTTCCACTACCTCCTCCGGCAGCGAGTTCCAGGCACCCACCGCCCTCTGTGTAAAAAAACTTGCCTCATACATCACCTTTAAACCTTGCCCTTCGCACCTTAAACCCATGGCCCCTGGTAACTGACTCTTCCACCCTGGGAAAAAGGGTGTCCAGTCTGTCCATGCCCTTCACAATCTTGTAGACCTCTATCAGGTTGGCCCTCAACCTCTGTTGTTCCAGCAAGAACAACGCAAGTTTCTCCAAACTTTCCTCATAGCTAATGCCCTCCATACCAGGCAACATCCTGATAAATCTTTTCTGTACCCTCTCCAAAGCCACCACATCCTTCTGGTAGTGTGGCAACCAGAATTGAACACAATATTCCAAATGCAGCCTAACTAAGGTTCTACAAAGCTGCAACGTTACCTGCCAATTTTTAAACTCAGTGCCCCGGCCGATGAAGGTAAGCATGCCATATGCCTTGTTGACTACTGTCTCCACCTGCGATGCCACTTTCAGTGATCTGTGTACCTGTACACCCAGATCCCTCTGCCTATCAGTATTCTTAAGGGCTCTGCCATTTACTGTATATTTTCCATCTGGATGAGGCCTTCCGAAATGCATTACCTCACATATTTCCGGATTAAACTCCATTAGTTGCCCAATCTTTTGGCAGCTCAGCACAATATTGCTTTCAGTTTGGATACAAAGTCCCTGTACCTGGTTTGGTAAATTGGTTCACACTGGCTGGGAATTGCAACGGACAATTCCCGCCTGATGTTTCTAGCTGCGAGGCAGTGGGATCCAGGGTTTTGACTTGCTGGTTGGAAAAAATGTTGGAAGTGTTTGGAGTCAGAAAGGGTCATTCCTCCTGGCTCCCTGCAAATGCTCCACCGTTTCCTGAGATTCAGTGCTAGGCATAACCAGCGTGAGGACATTATTGCTGGAGTTCCTCAGGGTAGTGTCCTAGCCCTAACCATTGTTGGCTGCTTCATCAATGGCTTTCTCTCCAACACAAGGTCAAAAATGGTCATGATTTCACAATGTTCAGCACCCTTCATAACTCCTCAGACATTGATCAGTTCCAATGTGGCAAGATCTAGACAACGTTCGATGCCACGCAGCAATTGATCAAGTTCCTTTGACAGCATCATCCAAACTGCAATCTCTACTACCTCGAGGGACAAGGGGAACACATACATGGGAACACCACCAACTGTAAGTTCCCCTCCAAGTCTCAAAACATTCTGAATTGGAAACACGTCATCTTTCCTTCATTCATAAATCCTGGAAGTCCCATTCTAACAGCATTGTGGATGTACCTATGCTTCAAGGGTTGCACCAGCTCAAGAAAGTGGCTGTGCACTACTTTCCCAGGGGCTTTAGAAAAGGCCAATCAATGCAGGCTCAGCTAGTGGAAGTCAAAGAACAAGTTAAAAAAAATGCCGGAGGGAAAATCCAGCTCCAACAGGTTGATATTTGAACAGTTCTCCCTTGGCTGTAAAAATCTTTAGATAGGCCAGTAAGCAGGATTAGTGCAATACAGATTTTAATCACCTCTCCTGATATGTCTTGATGTGGATCAGTGTCTATTCTTGTCTACTTGAGCAGCTTGTGAGGATTTTAGAGATTTATCTAAATGCATGAGCTAATATTGATCCAGATGCAATGGCCGAAATGGTCTCCTTCTGCATCATAATTTGTGTAACTTGATTATTAAATCTTTACTTCAAAGAGTTTTCAATAATCTGAATAAATGAAGTTCTCTTGCTGACCAGTGTCCAGGACCAGGCTGCTCTGAACCTGGCTAGGATGACTTAAAAGCTTCAATTTTCATCATTCAATTCACATTATATTTAGTCACTGAAATGGAGATAAATAGTTAATCTCATGAGATCTTGCGCTTTTATATCTAAATTCTTTCAAGGATGTGGGCGTCGCTGGTTGGGTCAGTATTTATTGCCCGTCCCTAGTTGCCCTTGAGAAGGTGGTGGTGTGCTGTACTTGCTCCATGTATCTCCTGCCCTTGTCCTGTCTGGATGGAAGTTAATGTGAATTTGAAAGGTTCTGTGGAATAAATTCCCAGTGAGTTGCTGCAGTGCATCTTTCAGATAGCACACAGTCTTGCTACAGAGCATTGGGAACTGGTGGAAGCAATGAATGATGAAGCTGGGCTGTTTCCTCAAAAACCAGATTTTTCTAAGCTTCTTTCTTTACTATAATCAGTTTCTGGGCTATTTGGGTAAATTCATCGACTCTTTAAGCAAACTAAAGTCACCAGTTATTATTTATTACCTATGTTACACCCATCTCTAATTTTCTGATTGTAGCATGCCCAACAGTACTATGACTGTTCCACAGTCTTTAAATTACTTGCACCAACATTTGCTGCCCCTTATTATTTCTTAGCTCCACCTTGTTATTTTACAGCTCAGTCCTTTGATCTAAAATCCTATCTTACTAATGTCATGATCTCATCCCTTAAAAAACCTGTTACCCCACCTCTTTCCCCACTGTGCCTATCTTTCTTAACCAATAAATATCCTAGAATATCCAATTCCTAGCCTTGGTCATTTTGTAAATAGTCTCCATAAAAGCAACGAAATCATAACCACATTCTGTATTTGGAGTCATAGAGGTCTACAGCATGGAAACAGGTCCTTCAGCCCACTTGCCCATGCTGCCCAGTTTTCACAATTAAACTAATCCCATTTGCCTGCATTCGGTCCCTATCGCTCCATACTTATCCCATCCATGCACCTGTCCAAATGTTTCATAAATGACAAAAAAGTACTCGCTTCCACCACTACCTCTGGCAGCCCATTCCACTACCCTCTGTGTGAAAAAAATGCCCCTCTGAACCCTTTGTATCCCTCCCTCTCACCTTAAACCTGTGCCTTCTAGCTTTAAACACCCCTACCATAGGGAAAAACTGTCGGCTGTCTACCTTAGCTATGCCGCTCATGATTATATAGACCTCAACAAGGTCACTCCCCCCTGGGAAAAGAAGTCCCAGCCTATCCAACCTCTCCTTATAACTCCAGCCTTCCAATCCAGGTTGCATCCTAGTAAATCTTATCTGCACTCTTTCTAGTTTAATAATATCCTTTCTATAATAGGGTGACCAGAACTGCATGCAGTAAATTTATCATTGGATTTATCTCTTCAAATCATCTACCTTGTCGTGAGAGAGCGTGAAATTGACATCGTAATATTACTATCATTCCTCGTACTGATCTTTTCTGATGCTTGCTTTTGCTTTGTCTGTCTTCCAATTTTGCTTACTGCTTTTCTATTTCCCAGTACCAGTTGTGCTTCCCTCACAATGGGAATGCCTCTAAGGTTCCCACCTCTCCACCAATCTTGAGTAATCTTTCCATGACAGTGAACCTCCCTGAGGGGATGTTAGCTCATCCATCTTGTACACATCTCTTCCGCCTGAGAACCAGTGCCAACTGCCTCAGAAATCTCAGGCCTACCTGCTGCACCAGTTCTTCCACCAAGGGTTCAAACACTCAATTCTCCTGTTCCTATGCCTGTGGTGCTTTGTAAAGTATTTAAACATCGATAGAATAGCTTGCTGGTTAACTGTTGATCAGTTGCTTTCCCTGTAGCAGCGCAAGACCCAAACACTAGACAGCTGTCAAACTCCATCATTCACCAAATCTCCCCTACCCACTGAGCCCAAGCTGATGTCTGACTTGACAGTGATAGATTATTGGATATCTCAGCATTGAGAAAGGGAGATAGCTGATGTCGAGTTGAATGATCTTGGACTGAAGAGTCAACTGGGCTTCCTACTCATTATTCTGGTGGTCTCATGTTCTCAGAATTGTACTTCAGTCTGAGTCATAGCTTCAGGAGACAAAAGGAAGTATTTAGGCCGAGTGTCTAGAAATGACCAGGAAATTACCGCAATGATATTTAAGATCAATGAGAGGTGTAAGATTTTGTTCCTTGATCCTGGAGTCCCAGTTAGTTGTTGTTTCTGTTTGGTGTAGTACTGAATATAAACCAGCAGATGGTGATGTTGTTCTTCCTAAACCATGAAGCTAATCTGTTGAAATTGAGATTTCTTACTGTCTCCCGTTTGGCCTTTCACTGATGCTCCTCCCATTCAATTGTCTGATCCCCAAACAGTACCTTGAACCCTATTCCCTTTCTTAGGCCAAGACACAATCTGAATATCCAACATTGTTCCTTCACTGAATTCTTTCAATTTGAAGATGAAAGGGTTTGGATAAATGAATAGTTTGGCAAAGTAGATCATCATGAAGGAGCACTCACTATAAACTTTACCTCACAATTATATCATTTCTCAGTGGTAATCGTATGGTGGGAGAATCCAGAATGAGGAATCAAGTGTCTCAAGTTTGATGTGGGCCATTCAGGGAGCAAGTGCTTTTTGGCCACACAGAGGGATAGTATTAATCTGGGAATTCCTCCCCAGAGGTGCCTGGTTTATGACACTATACTCTGACCCTCACTTCTGGAGACAGTATGGAATGGGATGCTCCTATCCTCGTCTGCACAGCATTTCACAGAAGATGACAGACAGTGGCTCTCCATCATGAGGGCTCTTGTGGCAGGCTGCATTGGGAAGCTGTACTATATCCAGTGGAGCTTTGATTCTGACCCTGGACTTCCAGAATCAGGGATTCCTCATCAATTCATTAATGCAGCAGCCACAGGGATGACCACAGTCTGGATCTACTGGGGCCGGTTCCAATGAGTGTCTGCGGGCAATATCAGAAAAAAAGCAGCTTCTCAGTAACTGATCATTGACAGCACGCACAAATAACATTTAACCAGACACGGGGACAGGAGGCCAGTGGGATGCATACACCAGGACCTTGCCCTGAGTCAAACGTATGTTGCATGTATAGCAACATGTTCTATGTTCAGCAGCAGTAATGAGAACCTCTCCCCATTTGTACAGCATTGGATAGACAGAAAAGTTCTGGACGTTTACTGCTTCATTTCATAGTGCCCTTTGTAGCTTGTTTGATATAAGCTATTGGCACATGGTGCAGGTGTGAGATTGACGTGGCTCAACTGCTATATAGCAAGATGTTCACCCCCCCCTCGATTGATCACTGCTGACAAACTGCCTGGATCTGTGTCTGCGCTAATGGGCAAGGCAGGGCAAAGCTGTGAGCTTTTAAGTGGTGACTGAGGCTGTGAATTGCAAACAGGCAAGGCAGAGATACTGGGAGCATCCAAATAGGTGCAGAGTGAGTGAGCACCAAGGGTACAAGGGTAAGCGTTGAGGTGTATGCCGGTCCAATCAATGAGATGGGGCCTTTCCCTGCGGGCAAAGTGATCTGGCAGCAGCAGTCTGATGAGAGGGTCTGGTGTGCTCCAACATGTACACTGATGTGGAGAACAGTTTGTAAGTGGATTCGAGATGTGCCATGATGATTAGAGGGTTTGAGCTATAGGGAGAGGCTGAATAGGCTGGACCCATTTTCCCTGGAGCATCAGAGGCTGAGGGGTGAGCTTATAGAGGTTTATAAGATCACAAGGGGCATGGATAGGATGAACAACCAAGGTCTTTTTCCAAGGGTAGGGGAGTCCAAAACTAGGGGTATAGGTTTAATTTAAGGTATCTGGACAGCATGGACAAATTGGACCAAAGGGTCTATTTCCATGTCGTATGACTCTATGCTGCATGTGGAGAGGCTGATGCATGTCCAATGCCAACCTCAGTGGATGGGTGATGCAGTCACTGCCCCCCTGGGTGCCATCAGCGCCATGTGTCTAAGCTGGAGGCCCAGAGGAGCACATGAAGAAGTGGAGTCGGCAGGTACCTGCTCTGACTTTCATGTTGGGGATTGTCACCATCTGATTTCCCTCTGGTGCATGGAAGAATAGGAAGTTGCAAATCAAAGAGGCAATTAGGTACTAATGAAGCATCAACATGTGCAAATAGCCTTTTCGCCACTTACTGGCAATGTTCTGATCTCGCTGTTCAAACCTGGGGAATAAAATCAGGTTTTTTGTGCTGTCAAGAATCTAACATTTCTGATCTCGCCACATTTTCCCAACTGGGTCATCATTGCTAACATCATCCAGGGGCTGGGAATGTTTAATCATGCATTTTGAGAGTACTTTGGAATCATACAATCCCTACAATCCCTACAGCGTGGGAGCAGGCCCACTGAGTCCATACCACCCCTCCAAAGAGCATCCCACCCAGACCCCACCCCCCTTAACCTATCCCTGTAACCCTGCATTTCCTGTGGCTGATCCACATAAGTCTGCATATCTTTGACTGTGGGAGAAAAATCAGGGCAATTGGAACAAACCCAAGATACAGGGAGAACATGCAAACTCCATACAGACAGTCACCCAAGCATGGAATTGAACCCAGGTTCCTGGCGCTGTGAGGCAGTAGTGCCAACCACCAAGCCACTGTGCTCATGAAAGAACTAGTGACCTGCAATTAAACTCACTGCAGAAATAAATCAATCAGAATGATGAATACTACTGTCTTCCTTTTGAACATTGCCATGCATAGTATTGGACACATAATAAAGCCCACTCTGATGCCTTTTAGGAATATTCATTCTCTCTTTCAGTGAAAGATCCTATTGTGCTATTTTGAAGAAGAGCATAGGACTTTTCCAACATTTTTGCCAATATATATTCCCTAACCAACACCAAAACAGATGGTCTTGTTATTATTGAAAAATCCCACAAGAAGTATTGTAGTATACAAATGTTTTGCTGCGCTTCCTACATTAAAACGGTGACCACACAACAAAAGTATTTGTGTGGCCAGGATCTGCCTCAATATGTCATAAAGATATGAAATGCAGCAAAATTGCAAATACTTAGTTTTCTTTGTTACTTCAACTCATCCCATCAACATATCCTTCTATTCCTTTCTCTATTATGTAGTTATCTAGCTTCACTTTACATGAATCTATAGCTAAAACATTTCATTGATGTCAAATTACACATAATTGTGAATTAAATTGTAAATCAGTTCCACTCAGATCAGTCTGCAGATGGGCCATTACATGTTTCCATTACACACACCCTCCCCGAGACCTGACAAAACTGACACAATAGAACAAACGTAAGATGCATATCCCACTGAGCACAAAAACAATGTAGCTACGGTGATTATTTTTAAAAATCGTTAGTTCACCAACTGAAGTAATAAGTCCATTTCTGAGCACTGCACTTTAGAAAGGCTGGGATGGTATTAAGAAATGATTCAGGTTCCAGGAATAATGACCATCAATTACATGGAGAGATGGGAGAAGCTGGGATTGTGTTCCTTGAAGAGGGGATTTGACGGAGGCGTTCAAAATAATGAGGGGTCTGGACAGAGTAGACAGAGGGAACCTGTTTGCAGTGGGAGAAGGATCAACAACCACAGGCCACCAATTTAAGGTGATTGGCAAAATAACCGAAGGCATCGAGTTGTTAGGGTTGAGAATGCACTCACATGGGCATACAGGATGAATGACTTTCTCCTGCACTGTAATCATTCTATTACTCTGTAAATAATCCAACTAACTTTGAGGTTGGATTGGGAGCTGACATGACTGCGCACCGGCCTTGGTTCTGAAATGGCATGTTGGAGTAGTGACAGGGCTGAATCTGAACCAGAACCATATAAAACTAAACAGGTGAAATTGTACAAAAAACAGTCGGAGGGATTCAGATGTTAGCAGCAATAGGCAGGTTCCGGAACTCATTTCCACCAGGTTCAGTTGCAAGCTGGTAGTCATTCAGTTTTGAGACATGATCCAGTGTGTGACTACTTTAGGATGCCCACGCACACTCAGTATGACTGATGGGGGAGCCAGAATTGCAGATAGCAGCCAGTCTTGAACAGAAGTTACGATAACCAGAGGCACAGAAACCCTTGAACTTTCACTGTACTGCTGAAGTAGCCAATGCAGTTGTTACTGGAAGATTATAAAGACAAACTGTTATCAAAATTTTGCAACAATTGTCTCAGCTTTTGTACTTTAATGAAAATGTAACAGCTCTAGAAACACATTGTTTAAAAAAAAATCTTTTCGGGAATGAAGATGTTGTTTCAAGCATTTGGTTCCTTTTGGATTTCTTGTGAGGTGAAAGGATGGACAGATGAGTTGGAGAGGTGAGTCAGCTCCCCAAGAGGAGTGGAAGTAAGCTACTGTTTTGTGCTGTGGGATATGAGCAGCAATTTTCTGGTTCCCTAACTCAGTCTGAATTGACACAGATTGTTTGGCTGAAAGGTTTATTTTATGTCACTCAGCCTTTGCAGTACTTGTACAACAGGAGAGGAAATACACTTAGAAAGATGAAACATATAAACCAGGGGCAGGAGAAGGCCTTTCGGCCCTTCGAGGCTGCTTGCCATTTAATATGACCATGGCTGATTATCCAACCCAGTACTCTCAGTTCTTGCTTCCTCCCTATACCTTTTGATCCCTTTAGTATTAAGAACTGTATCTAATTTATTCTCAAAAACATTTAACGTGTTGGCTACAATCACTTTCTTTTGCAAGGAATTCCACAGGATCACCACTCTCTGGGCGAAGAAATTTCTCCTCATCTCAGTCGTAAATTCCCCACCCCATATCGTTAGACTGTGACCGCTGGTTCTGGACTCTCAGTCATTGAGAACAGCCTTAGTGCATTTGCCTTGTCTAGTCTTAAAGTAATACTGCACAGAAACAGACCCTTTGGTCCAACCAGTCCATGCCAACCATAATCCCAAACTAGACTAGTCCCAGTTGTCTGACTTAGCCCATATCCCTCCAAACCTTTCCTATTCAGGTACTTATCCAAACGTCTTTTAAACATTGTAACTATACTCACATCCGCCACTTCCTCAGGAAGTTCATTCCACTCAGAAACCACTCTCTTGTGTAAAAAATTTGCACCTTCTGTCTTTTTTGGATCTTTCTCCTCTCACTTTTTAAATATGCCTGAGAGTCTTGAAATCTCCCACCATTAAGACATCTGCCATTCACCTTATCTATACCCCTCACGGTTTTATAAACCTCTACAAGGTCACCCCACAACCTCCTACACTGCAGTGAAAACACATCCAGCCTATCCACCCATTCTTTATAACACAAACCTTCCATTCCTGACAACATCCTGTTAATTCCTTCTGAATCCTCCTAATACTCTTCCCATAATAGTCCTGTTGGAATTTTACATCTGATAGGTTTCTATCAGATCCCCCTTCATTCTTCTCACAAAAGCTTTGGGCTTTTGATAGCTGTGGGGCTGATCAATGTACTGGTGCTAAAGTGTCTTTGAGAGTGTTGTTTACTTCTGTCTTGATGAGGTTGGATATAACATTCATCTCTTGGTCCTTTCAGATCTTGGCCTTGGTCTGAACCATAGAACTGTACTTTACTGTAAAAACCAAGTTTTCCTTCAGTTATGGCTTTGAGATTTCAACTATATTTATAAACCTTTTCTTTTAGATGAGGTTTACCTCCATAATAGATTTTTGAGACTTTAACATCTTGGTAAGAAAGCTGTCTCTTGTGCATATTTTATTTGACATCCTCCAATTCTAAGAGTGCTGGAGGGCACTTTGGTTCAACACTTGCAAAGTAACAATACTAAAGGTTACAAGGAAAATGCATTTGTGTGGAACTACTGAGAGGTAGATGGTTCCATCCATCCTGGAAAGGAAGTTGCAGTGTTTTACTTCAATTCAATGCGGTTAGATTGGTAAGGAAATATCAGACGTGAAGGCATTAATGGGAGGTGAGTTTTTTTTTAAATGCAACAGCTTGATAGGATTTGGATCATACTGCCTGACAGGAAGGTGGATACAGATTCAATAACTTTTTCAAAAAAAATTAGGCTATCCTTAAAAAGGAAACCATTTCAGAGTTGTGGAGGAAGTGCAGAGGAGTGGAACTAAATGGGTAGTTTTCAGATGTTTGGTACAGGTACATCTGGCCGAATGATTCCTTCTGTACCACAAGATTCTATGGAACTGATATGACATCTTGCACTTCAGGTATTGTGGAGGGTGGTAGGAGAGAAACATTGGCTTTGAGTTCTCATTCAAATGGAGTCAAGTCCAAAGCTGCAACTGCTTTGAAAGACTGACCCAGATAACATGGAACAAAAACAGAAGTTGCTGGAAAAGCTCAGCAGGTCTGGCAGCATCTGTGAAGGAGAAAACAGAGTTAACATTTTGGGTCTGGTGACCCTTCCTCAGAACCAGATAACATTGTGGTTGGATTTCTTTGGTTTCTGTTTTTAACTTCCCAGAGGCAACCAGGAGTAACTCAAAAATATTGTAGCAGTGAAAGTTGGTGAGTCGTTGGAGAAAATGAATTAGCATTTATATAGCACCTCTCACGTCCTCAAGTTATCTCAAAGTACTTCAAAGCTGATCAATCATTTTTTGAAATGCAATCATTCTTTTGCTGTTTACCACAATGCACTTCAAGTATTCAGTTGAGTGAAAACAATTTCGGAGATTCTAAAGTCATGGAAGGCAAAATCTTTTTGAGTCATGGTGATATTAAAACTTGACTCAGACGTTGAGTTGTAATGACCAGCTAAACTGGTTCAATGTTATTGTTTGTGAAACCTTGCAATAAGTAAACTGTCTGATATTTTTCTGACATTTCAATTGTGACTTCACTTCAAAAATAGTTTATTCACTCCCAAGTGTTTTGAACTGTTCTGAGGTTGTGAAAGATGCAGTAAGAAACAATATTAAAAATTCAAATGGTCTAAGGCAGGATGCAGAGAAAACAGATTTATTTAAAGTCAGGTAACATTGAACATCCATGATTATTTTTAGTATTTTACAATATTTTCTTCAACCTGCTGTTTTTCCTAATCACTGGGATCCCACTGATAGGGGTGAGCATTATTTTATGAATCTAACCTAAATCAATTCAAACCGCATTAGTTGAAGATTACGCAAGTTACCACTTCATTATTAGGAGCACTTAACATCTCCCATCCACATTCAGACTCAGAACGTCTATTAAAGTCTACCCTCACACAATGGTTAATCATTTCAAAGTTTTGATCAGCTGTCAGATTTGTAGATTATGTTGAGACAATCAGGTGCACCCATGGGTTTAACATTTCCTTGGCACAATCTTAAGGATCACTCCCTCTTTCGGTCCAAGGGAGCTCAACGATTTTATGCGCAGTGGAACCTAAAAAGAAAAACACATGATGAGTGATTGCAGGATCAGGGGACAGGGACTAAATAAGTCCAGTCCTGAACATCTCTGGCGGACCAAATGAATCCCCCAGAATTAGATAGACCATAAGTAGATATAGTGGAAACATACAGGAAACTACCATTCATCCCACTGTACCCTCCACTGGTTCTTAGATCTTTAATACATTCCTTTTCAAATATTTTTCCAGATTGTAAGAATTTGCTGCAATAAAAAAAAACCCCATCTTTCACTCTCCTCCAATGGTACAGAAAATATATTTTAGGTTTAAAAATGTCACATTAAGCATAGTTGTCTGCATTGTTTGTTTCAATGGGTGATCTGCAGGGCAGGATGTCAGCTTGTGACATTAAACCAAAAGCTTCTTCTTCCCTTTTTCAGTCTTTGCTGACTTAGCCAGGAACAGGGCAACAGTCTCGTGTGAGATAGGCATCATGAGCAGCAAGCTAGAAAACAGCCTACAGCAAATGGAATGTCTTTTGAAGGGAGCCTTTTGCAAACATAAATCATCACTGAGCACCTTAGCAACAGGTGCAAGTTCCAGTAAACCACAGCCAGGAACTGTCACTTGGATAAGAGTCAAAGGTTGTAACACAGATAAGCTATAAGGATATAAACTCACAGAAAGTTCAAGGGGACTATTTATCACCCTCTTATTATTCATGAACATAGGTACAGATGCCATTTTGTGCCATTCAGTTGGTATCGCTCTCTAGCCATTAGCCAACCACATTGCCAAATGATAGGCATGAATTAAAGCCAACTCACTTGCATTGGCAGGAGTATATTCAGTGAGGTCACGAGGATGGCAGCCTCATAGTTGCCCTTGCCCGGGATCCCCAGAACCTTGCTCTGTTTCACTCATTTTCCAATTGAATCAGAGACAGAGAAATCAACGGGAATACAGAGGATTACTGATGCCACATTTATAGTTATTCCTTACATCTTC
The DNA here is from genome assembly GCA_024137785.1 of Ginglymostoma cirratum. Classification (NCBI taxonomy): domain Eukaryota; kingdom Metazoa; phylum Chordata; class Chondrichthyes; order Orectolobiformes; family Ginglymostomatidae; genus Ginglymostoma; species Ginglymostoma cirratum. The sequence continues at coordinate 55,699,403 of JAHRHZ010000020.1, read as the reverse complement.
AAGGTAAATAACAATGCAAAAGGCATACATTTATTCACAGATAAAGATGCAACTGTTACAGAGTGCCATGGTGATTATGAATTATTCACCTTCCTATATCTACAGCAAACTATTCGGTTAATTGTAGGCTTGGTCATGATAGTGACCTCAGAACAGGCCTCCTCTGTCCCATCTACACATCCCCAACACGATCTGCGATTCCACCCTTCGACATCTCCCAGGGTATTGTGGGATTTGTAACTCCTCGAGCAGCAGCTGATTGCCTTTTACTAACACAATACACCAAACTAGACTAAGTTGTTAATATTTTATGTAGGCAGGCAATTTGAAGTACAATTTTTTCTCAGAAAGATGAAGCGACCATTAATAATTTATTCTAAGATGAAGACGTAAGATTTCCTATACCTGACTGTTAGAGCAAATATTGAATGGAAGGAATTTATCTGTACTTATATTTCAATTAGTTGGTCCCCATGTCCTCTTTTTAAGTGTTCTTTTCTGTAGTGTATAAAGTCAGCTGCTGACATCCATTTCAGGCGCACTGTCTCATCGTCATACACTCCTAAATTATATGCAGGGCGTAACTCCCTCTACTTGTTCTCCATCTCAACATGGTGTTTCAGCCCAACTGCTCTGTTTATCTCTCTTAATGGAAGTTATTAACCTTCTTCAGTTGGTTAAAGGTCAGTTTCCAGCCTAGCACACCCAATGTAAGTCTAATATCTAAAACATTTCATCCAGTTCAAGGACACTAACTTATTACACCATATCAGGCATTGTCTGACCACACCAGTCCCTCCGCCCTCCATGACACTGGGAAAAGGCCAGTGTGTATTGTATTGAAAGACAATTCCCCATAGCCAGTGAAAGGTCAATGTCTAAGCTTTGGAACCATCCAGTCTCTACATCCTGAAGTTATTTCTCTCACAATCCTCATGTTGCAACCAACCGTCCAAAAGCATGGCTTTCCTCTGATAAATCTGTGGTTCTCTGTGTAGACTTGGCACAGTCTCTCTTTACTACGGAATCAACAAGGCTCCATCGAATACTAGGACAGAGCTAAATGTTGTGTACCTGTGTTTCGGGGCAGGTCTGGAAACTATACTTGGACAGAATCCGCACTAGTACAATCTTGGTTTCCAATAGCGCCAGTCTCATCCCGATACAGCTTCTGGGTCCAGCGCCAAAAGGCAGGTATACAAAAGGATGGCGCTCTGCTTTCAGATCTGGAGTGAATCTGATTAAAGAGAAGATGAGATGAACTTAATCAGTGTAGTATAGAGGAGTATTACTGCGGTCTATATTCCGAACACAGGACAGATTAGAATTTAAACTTCACTTCATGAATGCTTATCATGGTTTTGCAAGATTCCTAAGGGACCTGAGTGCAACTGAGAAATTGTAGCAACAAAAATTCCTCTTTATGAACTACATGCTCGTTTAGAGTCATACAGCACGGAAACAGACCCTTCGGTCCAACTAGTACAGCCTCTCCTTTTAACTCAAACCCTCCATTCCCGGCAACATCCTGGTAAATCTCTTCTGAATCCTCTCTAATTTAATAATATCCTTCCTATAGCAGGGCAACCAGAACTGCACACAGTACTGCAAAACAGGCCTTAGCAATGTCCTGTACAACCTCAACATAACATTCCAACTCCTATACTCAAGGTCTGAGCAATGAAGACCAATTTGAGATACAGTTCATTTATAGATAAGCTGACTTGAATAAGTGGAGTTCCCCATGATCGGATCCCAAACCTGAATCTCTCCCGTGCTTACCAAAAATCATCAGAACAATACCTAGATTATGCGTTCAGGTTTCTGGAATTGGACTTGAACCCACAACTGTTGGGCTCAGAGGCAGGGGCACTGCGCATTGAGCCAGAGCTGATACTGAAAGCAGGGCAAGTGTGAGGTACAAGGGAAAGAGTGACTCTTTTGATCCTCTGTACCTCTACAATAATTTGCATGTACCACACCCAAGTTTCCGGAAACGTGCAGGAAATTCAGATTATGTTGGGATTAAGAGAAGGTTACAATGTGTGGATGAGTTCCACTTTATAGCCTTGGGGATATTTCTGAGATGGCTGGAGTGCTGAACAGTTCTCAAGGTAGCAGTGCACAGTAAGATGGTTTGAAGTGGGAGAACGGCAGAATGGAGCACAACCAAAGAGCAGGACTTCCTGAATTTTCGAAAAGCACAGAATACGGTGAAGCTATTTGGAACAGCCTGCCAAGAACAAGGAAGACAATAACTGAGAGACAGGGAACCACCAGCGGGGGCAGAGTTATACACACGTGGAGGTGACAGCAGCGGGAGGAATGGAATTTTAGTCTTTACTACAACAACAAATCATATTTATAAAGTGCCTTGAGCATAACAAAATATCCTTCCAGTTGTTTCAGCGGCGGGAGTCCGGAAGGAGGCGTGAGGGCAGCCTGGGAAGGTAAGCTTCTCCTTTAAAAACTTACCTCGTGAATAGGCGGAGTGCGCGTCGAGCTGGAGCAGACACGGGACGGTTGAGTAAGTGAGGTAATATATTTGGGCAGTTGCTTTACCCAAAACACTACTCAGGTAGTGTCTCCCACCCATCCTCCTCCTCCAACCAAAAAGGTTCTGAGTGCCGATTTGGTAAGTTACTACTTTTTTTTCCAATAGTCTGTTTTTTAGAATTCAGAACAATGGGAATGGATGTTAGGACAGTTGCATGCTCCTCCTGTAGGATGTGGGAGGTAAGGGTCACCACTACTGTCCCTGCTGACTTCATCTGCGGGAAGTGCACCCAACTCCAGCAGCTTGGAAACCGCGTTAGGGAACTGGAGCTGGAGCTGGATGAACTTCGGATCATTCAGGAGGCTGAGGGGGTGATTGAGAGGAGTTACAGGGAGGTAGTCACACCTCAGGTACAGGAAAAAGGTAGATGGGTTACAGTCAGGGGACGGAAAGGGAACAGGCAGATAGTGCAGGGATCCCCTGTGGCCATTCCCCTCAATAACAAGTATATCGTTTTGGATACTGTGGAGGGGGACGACTTACCAGGGGTAAGCCATGGGATACAGGTCTCTGGCGCAGAGTCTGTCCCTGTTGCTTAGAAGGGAAGGGGGGAGAGGAGGAGAGCATTAGTCATTGGGGACTCCATAGTTAGGGAGACAGATAGGAGATTCTGCGGAAACGAGAGAGGCTCGCGGTTGGTGTGTTGCCTCCCAGGTGCCAGGGTCCATGATGTCTCGGATCGTGTTTTCGGGATCCTTAAGGGGGAGGGGGAGCAGCCCCAAGTCACGGTCCACATAGGCACCAATGACATAGGTGGGAAAAGGGATGGGGATGTAAGGCAGAAATTCAAGGAGCTAGGGTGGAAGCTTAGAGCTAGAACAAACAAGAGTTGTTATCTCTGGTCTGTTACCCGTGCCACGTGCTAGAGAGGCGAGGAATAGGGAGAGAGAGAAGTTGAACACGTGGCTACAGGGATGGTGCAGGAGGGAGGGATTCAGATGCCTAGATAATTGGAGCTCATTCTGGGGTAGGTGGGACCTCTACGAACAGGATGGTCTGCACTTGAACCAGAGGGGTACCAATATACTGGGGGGGGAGGAATTTGCTAATGCTCTTCGGGATGGTTTAAACTGACTCAGCTGGGGGATGGGAACCTGACTTGTAACTCTAGTGTACAGGAAGTTGAGAGTAGTGAGGTCATGAATAAGGTTTCAAGGTCGCAGGAGTGTACCGGCAGGCAGGAAGGTGATTTGAAGTGTGTCTACTTCAACGCCAGGAGCATCTGGAATAAGGTGGGTGAACTTGCAGCATGGGTTGGTACCTGGGATTTCGATGTCGTGGCTATTTCGGAGACATGGATAGAGCAGGGACAGGAATGGTTGTTGCAGGTTCCGGGGTTTAGATGTTTCGGTAAGATCAGGGAAGGTGGTAAAAGAGGGGGAGGTGTGGCATTGTTAGTCAAGGACAGTATTACGGTGGTAGAAAGGACATTTGATGAGGACTCGTCTACTGAGGTAGTATGGGCTGAGGTTAGAAACAGGAGAGGTCACCCTGCTGGGAGGTTTCTATAGGCCTCCGAATAATTCCAGAGATGTAAAGGAAAGGATAGCAAAGATGATTCTGGATAGGAGCGAAGGTAACAGGGTAGTTGTTATGGGGGACTTTAACTTTCCAAATATTGACTGGAAGCGCTATAGTTCAAGTACTTTAGATGGGTCAGTTTTTGTCCAATGTGTGCCAGGAGGGTTTCCTGACACGGTATGTAGATAGGCCAACAAGAGGCGAGGCAACATTGGATTTGGTACTGGGTAATGAACCAGGCCAGGTGTTAGAATTGGAGGTAGGGGAGCACTTTGGTGATAGTGATCACAATTCAGTTACGTTTACTTTAGCGATGGAAAGGGATAGGTATATACCGCAGGGCAAGAGTTATAGCTGGGGGAAAGGCAATTATGAGGCGATTAGGCAAGACTTAGGATGCATAGGATGGGGAAGGAAACTGCAGGGGCTGGGCACAATTGGAATGTGGAGCTCGTTCAAGGAACAGCTACTGTGTGTCCTTGATAAGTATGTACCTGTCAGGCAGGGAGGAAGTGGTCGAGCGAGGGAACCGTGGTTTACTAAAGAAGTTGAATCTCTTGTCAAGAGGAAGAAGGAGGCTTATGTAAAGATGAGGCACGAAGGCTCAGTTAGGGCGCTTGAGAGTTACAAGATGGCCAGGAAGGACCTAAACAGAGAGCTAAGAAGAGCCAGGAGGGGACATGAGAAGTCTTTGGCAGGTAGGATCAAGGAAAACCCTAAAGCTTTCTATAGGTATGTCAGGAATAAAATAATGACTAGAGTAAGATTAGGGCCAGTCAAGGACAGTAGTGGGAAGTTGTGCGTGGAGTCCGAAGAGATAGGAGAGGCGCTAAATGAGTATTTTTCATCAGTATTCACACATGAAAAAGAAAATGTTGTCGAGGAGAATACTGAGATACAGGCTATTAGACTAGACGGGATTGAGGTTCATAAGGAGGAGGTGTTAGCAATCCTGGAAAGTCTGAGAATAGATAAGTCCCCTGGGCCAGATGGGATCTATCCTAGGATTCTCTGGGAAGCTAGGGAGGAGATTGCAGAGCCTTTGGCTTTGATCTTTATGTCGTCATTGTCTACAGGAATAGTGCCAGAAGACTGAAGGATAGCAAATGTGTCCCCTTGTTCAAGAAGGGGAGTAGAGACAACCCTGGTAATTATAGACCAGTGAGCCTTACTTCAGTTGTGGGTAAAGTGTTGGAAAGGATTATAAGAGATAGGATTTCTCATCATCTAGAAAGGAATAATTTGATTAGGGATAGTCAACACGGTTTTGTGAAGGGTAGGTCGCGCCTCACAAACCTTATTGAGTTCTTTGAGAAGGTGACTAAACAGGTGGATGAGGGTAAAGCGGTTGATGTGGTATATATGGATTTCAGTAAAGCATTTGATGAGGTTCCCCACGGTAGGCTGTTGCAGAAAATTCGGAGGCATGGGATTGAGGGTGATTTAGCGGTTTGGATCAGAAATTGGCTAGCTGGAAGAAGACAGAGGGTGGTGGGTGATGGGAAATGTTCATCCTGGAGTTCAGTTACTAGTGGTGTACCGCAAGGATCTGTTTTGGGGCAACTGCTGTTTGTCATTTTTATAAATGACCTGGATGAGGGCGTAGAAGGATGGGTTAGTAAATTTACGGATGACACTAAAGTCGGTGGAGTTGTGGATAGTGTGGAAGGATGTTGCAGGTTACAGAGGGATAAGCTGCAGAGCTGGACTGAGAGGTGGCAAATGGAGTTTAATGCGGAAAAGTGTGAGGTGATTCACTTTGGAAGGAGTAACAGGAATACAGAGTACTGGACTAATGGTAAGATTCTTGATAGTGTGGACGAGCAGACAGATCTCGGTGTCCGTGTGCAGAGATCCCTGAAAGTTGCCACCCAGGTTGAAAGGGTTGTTACGAAGGCGTACGGTGTGTTAGGTTTTATTGGTAGAGGGATTGAGTTTCGGAGCCATGAGGTCATGTTGCAGCTGTACAAAATTCTGGTGTGGCCACACCTGGAGTATTGCGCACAGTTCTGGTCACAGCATTATACGAAGGATGGGGAAGCATTGGAAAGGGTGCAGAGGAGATTTACCAGGATGTTGCCTGGTATGGAGGGAAGGTCTTATGAGGAAAGGCTGAGGGACTTGAGGCTGTTTTCGTTGGAGAGAAGAAGTTTAAGAGGTGACTTAATAGAGACATACAAGATGATCAGAGGATTAGATAGGGTGGACTGTGAGAGCCTTTTTCCTTGGATGGTGATGGCTAGAACGAGGGGACATAGCTTTAAATTGAGGGGTGATAGATATAGGACAGATGTCAGAGGTAGATTCTTTACTCAGAGAGTAGTAAGGGCATGGAATGCCTTGCCTGCAGCAGTTGTAGACTTGCCAACTTTAAGGGCATTTAAATGGTCGTTGGATAAACATATGGATGATAAGGGAATAGTGTAGGTTAGATGGGCTTCAGATTGGTTTCACAGGTCGGCGCAACATCGAGGGTCGAAGGGCCTGTACTGCGCTGTAATGTTCTATGTTCTATCCCAAGGTTCTTCACAGTGACATTTCAAAGTAAACTTGGCAATGAGCCACATATTTCTATTCATTCACAGGAAGTGAGTGTGATGACTGTGAACAATTATTGGCCATTCCTATTTGCCCTTGAGAAGGTGGTGCCAGATTGCTGTCTTGATCCATTGTAGTCCTTGGGATGCACATACATTCACAATGCATTTGAGAAGGAGTTCTAGATTTGACCCAACACTATTGAAAGAAAAGCAATATACTTCCAGGTCAGAATGATATGCAGCGTGGATGGGGAACTGCAGATGGTGGTGCTTCTATGTATCTTCTGTCCTTGTCCTTCTAGATAGTACAGGTCTTGGTCTTGGAAGGTGCTGTGTAAGGGGCAGTGTATCTTGTAGATTGCGTACAGAGCTACCAATGCACATCAATGGAGGAGGAAGTGAATGTTGAATGTTGAAGGTGATAAATGGTGTGCCAATCAAGTAGGCTGCTTTATCCTGGATGGTGTTGAGTTGAGTGTCGGTGGAAATGCACTCATCCAAACAAGTAGAAAGTATCCCACTGCACTGCTGACCCATGTTTTGCAGATAGTGGACAAGGTTTTTGGAGTTGGGGGTGAGCTGCTCACTGTAGAATTCCCTAGGATGTTAGTAGGCAATTCAACTGCTGAATGTCAATAGGCAATGGTTGGAATGATTGGATTCTTTCTTGGTGGAAATGGTCATTTCTGGGCACTTGTGTGGCACCAATGATACTTGCTATTTATCAGCAGAATGTTGTCAGGGTCCTGTTGGATTTGGATCCAGAGTGCTTCAGTCTGAAGAGCAAACTTTGAGAGGTGAAATAATGCTGCCTTTCTTCAACTTACAATTAATACATCTCTAACGTAGTAAAGAACAAGAGTTGAATTTGGAAAGCTTTCCAGACAACTGGAAAGATGTCAATACTATTACCTGTGTATTGTTGGTAGAAAATGGAAGTATGCTACTAGACACAGTTGTGAAAGAGAGACAGAGGGAGACTGATTGGCAATGAACCAGGAAAAAATTTAAACAAAAAGACCAATGTTTTCAAAACCCACAAATAATTTTAAAAACAAGTGCCAGTAAATTCAAGAAGTCTTTTTTGCTGTTCCATCAACATAGTGTCACAAACTCTCAAATTCCAGTTCTACTGAAGTTGAAAACCCCCTTGCTCTGTTGCTGAACATCAACTTCCTCACGGCTTACTGCCAAATGTTTTGTCTTGCTCAACATTTTATTAGGTGTTATCTTGCTTAAACTATAATAGTATGCTTACAATGTCTTCCTTTATTAAAATGCAAATAGGCCTGCAAGTTCATACAAGAGAGAGCTCTGCCATGTTTTGTTGTTTAAAACTGGAAGCATGCTGTGAAAGAGACACAGAATGAGACAAATTGTGAATATCTAGAACTTTGTGGTCAATTAATGCCAGTTGCTGTTGGCTTCACACAAATGACATCACGCCTTAACCTTACTGTTACTTTTAAGGGCCCGCAAGCTTTGCATTTTAGTTGCTTATTAAATGCACCACAGAAAGCTAGGACTGGAACCTAAGCACTTATAGTGTCACAGTAATGAAGTTGAACTAGTAATCCAGTAATCGCCAGGATAATGTTCCCGAGGACCCAGGTGACATTTAAATCTGATGAAAAATATGAAGTATTAAAAGCTAGCCTAATGGTGGCCACGTAACTATGTTAATCCTTGCAAAAACCAATTTGGTTCACTAACGTCCTTCAGGGAAGGAAATCTGCCCGTCCTTTCCCAATCTGACCTACATGTGACTCCAGGCCCACAGGGACTGACTTTAAACTATCCCTCTGAATAGCAATTACTGGCCTAGCTAACGGTGACCACATCTCATGAACCAATTAGGACCTACCTTTCTGGCCCAGAAACTGAACAATTTAAAATGTGGAGTCTCATTTATGTATCAAGTAGACTACTCTTTGCAATTCTAAAAATGTCAAATTTTAAATTTTTTCTAACCCTCTATCTTTCCGTTGTGCTCATTCTTTTTAGCTGCGTACCTGATTCGAAGCTAATGCACCATCCTTCAACATTATTTTGCAGTTTCTTTCTCAATACTTGAACCTCTTTGGTTACGGAGATGCACAGTTATATTACAAGGTATCTGATGGCCTGGTGCTATCATCAGCTTGTGAATATTTATGCCGACAAGGAAAGAATTCTAACCAACAAGGTATGCTTTGAGATGCACTCCAGCGAGATCCTGCCCAATGCACCTCAGATTAAAAAAAAAAGCTCAGGGAATAGAACTACCTATTTCATTTGTTCTTGGCCAACACAGCCATTTTTGGCCCTATGCCCATTGCAAATAAGTAAAAGCATGCATCAATGGCAAGAGAATTACAGTGTGGAGATCCCTCCATTTTCATTTTAAAACAACACAGACATTGAAGAATGACAGGAGAGATAAAAGGGGAAGAATAGATGTTGTGAAAGAGCTGGACAGATGAGTAGCATATCTTTCCCCAGAGGATGCATGATGAGACCACATCACTGCATTAACATTGAGCAAGGAATACAATTACTCCCTGTGGACTGCTCAATTGATATTCATGCTTGTTTTCCTAAAGCAAAACATTTGTCTCTATTTTAACCATTTATTATTTCTTTATTGTAAACAGGTATAAAAACAGAGGCTTTAACCATTTATGTACTAATAGAATAAGCAAGCTGTTTCCTAACATTGAAAGCTTCTTGATTACTGACTATAAAGTAACCAGCAATGGTTTTCTACGTTATTTTAGTTCAAATCTTTCCTGTTCCTAATTTGAAGACTCTGGAATTTTCCGAGGTCAGGGTAGTGGGTACCAGCGCCCTTCCAAATGAGGAATGTTCAACTATGTGCCTATCTGGCTGCTACCTGGCTATTCAAATGTGGACTGGATCACAACATGGTCATTATTGTATAAAGTTAGAGGAGGGAGGGCCCTTCTGGCACAGTGATAGTGTTCCTACCTCTGGGGCAGGAGGCCCAGGTTGAAGTCCCACCTTCTTCAAGGGGGTATAATAACATCTCTGAAGAGGTTGATCTGAAAATATCCATAAGGTCTTGGTCCATAAAGGGTTAATGTTGAAGAGTGCATTAAGCTCCACCCAAACTGATGATGTATAAGAACCATAAGTGAAGAAAGACACCACATTCTGGGATCTTGAAGAGAACAGATCTGTTATCCTAGATTTCCCAATATTCTCAGTAACACTGGGCACAACTTTCTCCTTTCTGAGAAGGTGGGAATCATGAGCAAGCTGATTTAATTGTTCCAGGGATCAAAAATGAGATCCTCAAACCTCTCTGGATTAAATCTAATTTAACTAATTCAAAATTCTAGCATCAGGAGTCAACAAGTTTATTTCTACGCGTTTGCATCTCATTAACAGCCCAACAATGTATTAAGATCACACAACCAATCCTTCCTGTCCACAACTGAGAAATGTGACAGTGATGGTAGATGGTAAAACAGAGTGGCTGCCTGGTGACGTGTCTTGACAGCACCCACTGCAGTCAGTGTCCACTGAACTCCTCATCACATGGAACCACTTCTCTATGTCTCCACGGTCAATGGACACTCCTCCTGGACCCTTCACCCACACAATCCGACATCAGGAAAGCACCAGCGTCACAACATCACCACACTTGCTCTCAGGCAAGTTCAACATTCAACATTTCAGGGCTTCAAGCATCCATTTCAGAATTAAGAGACAGCAAGGCATCTTATATTTATAAAAACATAGAAACATTGAAGAAAGGAGTAGGAGGAGGTCATTCGGCCCTTCGAGCCTGCTCATGGCTGATCGTCCAACTCAACAGCCTAACCCTGCTTTCTCCCTATAACTGTTGATCCCATTCACCCAAGTGCTATATCTAGCTGCCTCTTGAATACAGTCCATGTTTTGGCATTAACTACTTCCTGTGGTAATGAATTCCACAGGCTCACCACTCTTTGGGTGTGGAAATGTCTCCTCATCTCCATCGTAAATGGTCTACCCCGAATCCTCACACTGTGATTCCAGACACACCCACCATCGGGAACATCCTCCTGGCATTTACCCTGTCCAGTCCTGTTAGAATTTTATAAGTTTCTGTGAGATCCCCCCTCATTCGTCTGAAATCCAGTGAAAACAAACCCAACCTAGTCAATCTCTCCTCATGCATCAGTCCCGTGATCCCTGGAATCGGCCCGGCAAACCTTCACTGGTCTTCCTCGAGAGCAAGAGCACCCTTCCGCAGAAAAAGAGACCAAAACTGCACACAATATTCTACGTGTGGCCTCACCAATGCCCTGTATAACTGCAACAACACATCCCTGCTCCGGTACTCGAAACCTCTAGCGATGAAGGCCAACATACCATTTGCCTTCTTTACTGTCTGCTGTACCTGCATGCTTACCTTCAGCAACTGGTGCACAAGGGCACCCAGGTCCCACTGCAAACTCCTCTCTCCCAATTTACAGCCATTCAGGTAGTAATCTGCCTTCTTGTTTTTACTTCTGAAGTGAATAACCTCATACTTATCCAAATTTTACTGCATCTGCCATTGATTTGCCCACTCATCCAACCTGTTGAGATCATGCTATAGGATTTTCAGCACTAACATGAAACTAACCTGCTTTTTTAGCGCAGAGAGGCAGGCAGCTTGTGGCAGTGTTGAGTCATAGAGTCATACAGCATGGAAACAGACCCTTTGGTCCAACCAGTCTATGCTGACCATGTTCCCAAATAAACTAGTCCCACCTTCCTGTGCTGGTCCGATAACCTTCCAAACCTTTCCTATTCATATACTTATCCAAATTTTGTGGGTCAAAGGCAGAGCCTACAGGTAACTCACGCAAAAAGAAAGCTGGCACTTTGTTTCATGGGTTCAAAACACAAGTTCACAAAATGGAAGAGACCACAGGAAAATTGGGAGATGTAAGTTACTTTATTTTCCATAGAGGCGGAGCTGATAGCATTCTTTTGAGGCACTGCAAGGGACAGTGCAGTAATTGTGACTTCACTGATTAAGCAACAGTACTCATCTTCCTTCAGTTATTACTTCATCTGCAAGTCAGTAATCATCAAATAATGCACATAACGAATTACAGGTCCAAGCAATCATAAGTATTCCACTGTGCACACAAATTACTACCTTGTGATATAAGCTCACCAAATCTTATTGTAACAAGGAATTTAAAAAGCTGAATCTGATGTTCTTAGTTGGGTACAATAATCTACATTAAGTACTGGAGGACAATGCAAAGCAGTTGCCATACAGAAAAAGTAATTCTGCGAGGACCTGGGCTAAGTCATGAAAGGGAGATTTAAGGCAGAAGATGCTTCTTCTAACAAAGATATTTTCATTGTCCTCAGTGCTTTTAGGGAGGTTGCATACCTCAGAGGTTCTTATTGGGGAATACCTTCCTTGAGAAGCCGCACTATGTGAGTGCATAATATTTCATTTGATGGTTTCAGGAATCCTTCAATAACACTTTCCTCACAAATCATCTTCTGACATGTCCCAACCTATGCCTGCCCTTCCTGTGGCCTTGCTCCTACTATGAAGGAAGCATGGAAGGAGACAGCAGAGACTACAGCTTTAGCAATGCCAGCAAGACCAGGCAGCAGTGGCAGCTATGTAGCCTTTAGAGGGAGAAGCAGCAGATGAAGATCCACCAAGGAGGTACAGAGGAACAGTGAGAACCAGGGTTTATAGGCTTCTCTACAGTTACCTGCATTTTTGGGAATGACAATACCACAGAAGATTAAGGATGTCCCACTGTATTATCTCAGCTGAACTGATGCTCACAAAGACTAAGTGGCAATCCCATCCTGCTTGCTGTCAAGGTCACAGGTAACCTTTCTTTTTATGCTAGCAGTTTTCTTTGAGGGGGCAGCTGGGGATGTGTGTGACATAATCCATCCAGGATGTTACTGATGCCATTTTCACTAGGGCATACCTCTTCATTACCTATTATCTCAATGAAGAGAGTCAAACTGCTTCACATTAGGATTCTCCACTATTGCTCACTTACCCCAAGTGCAGCATGCAAACAGCCGTATCCATGTTGCTTTGTGAGCACTCTCTCTCCAACCAGTGGAATTTATCAACACAAAAGATCCCATTCCCTGAATGTTCAAATAATTTGTGGTTATTGAGGCCACATTTCAGATATTGTCTCGTAAAACCTAGCTGGACGTCTAAGCCGAATGGAGCCAGGGAAAGATTATATGTTGATTGAGGATAATTGGATGAGAACTTGACTGGACGTATATATTCTGCATATATGGGAAACAAGTAATTAGTGTTGTTGGAATTGATAGTGCGCAAGTTGGAATAAAACACTGATCAGAAAAGCACATGTTGAGCTCTGTCTAGCTGACATTAAACTCTGATTTATACCAGTTATCCTTGGAGGTGCCATGACCTGTACATACTGGGGTACTTGCAGATATCTGCCTCTTTCCAAGGTCCTTGATCTAGACAGGGATGGTTGGTAGGACACAAGGTCTGTAAACCTGACCCATGACAGCTGTAAGGTGGATGCAGCACTAAGGTACGAAGTGGTTCACATTTTCACCATAACCAGAGAGACTCCTGAAGATGAGGTTTCAATGTCAGGACCACTGTCCTGGGGTTTGGCAGTACAGATCAGAGAGCTGTCCAACATCACTGGGGTTTGCTGTGGTCTGCACAATTTCAGCCACAAAGAGCTTCGGGGGTGAGGGGGGAATGTCCTGGATGCAGATGAAATGAAGGAGTACCCAATCCTTGGGTGAGATGAGACAGAGGATCAGGAGGTTAATTAGGACAGTTCTCTATGACAGGAAGAATGAGCAATATTTCAAAAGCCCAAGAAGCCAGAGACAACCTTATTGCTAGCTAATTCTGCAATGCCCAAGCTGGGTTCAGGTTGTTCGTTCAACAAAGTTGCTCACTTGCCAGGCAGCCCCTTGCTGGTGTCAAGGAGATGTCTAGCATGTTGGTTTACAGTTCTTCAATTTTTGGCTCGCAAATTAAATATTACACTATCTGTGTCAATGTGTGAATGATATGTTCATTTGACCCAATGTTTTAAAGTAGTTACATATAATTTGTCCTATACCACTGTCAGAGAAAAAGCAGCACTAAGATAGTTGGGCAGAGCACAGGAAATCTGGTTTAACCTGGAAATGTGAGAGGTAATGCACTTGTGGGACATGGTGAGCTAACAAGGCATTACAATACGAATGGTAGGATGTGGAAAGTACTGAAGATCAGAGGGACCTTGGTGTGCACATGAAGTAGCAGGGCAGGTAGATAGGTGGTTAAGAAGATTTATAGAACACTTGTCTTTATTAGCCAAGGTACAGATAGAAGAACAGGGAGGTTATGCTGGAACAGTATAAAATGCTGGTTAGATCACAACTGGAATTCCATTTAGTACATTATAGGAAGGATGCTTTCCCTATTATCTGCTGGATCTGCATGTTAGCTTTTTGTGATTTATGCATGAGGGCTCCCAAATCTTTCAGCGTTATTGCTTCCTGCAGTCTCTCTCCATTTAAGAGCACAACCTCATAATTTCCCACGTTATATTTCATCTGTCAAGTTTTTTGCTCACCTGCTTAATCCCTCTATATGCCTCACTAGACTCTTTGTGTCATCCCCACTACTAGCTTTCCCACCTATTTTTGCAGCATCTTAGTATGGGTACCAGCAATCACAGCTGGCTGGCTGGGAAGCTTCAGCGAAGAAACTAATAGAATGGCAGCAATAGAGATGAAAATCCTTTTCAGTTCAATACATTTTAAGATACACATTTTGTTCTCCCTCAGACAATGAACAAATGATGAAAGTGGGTGGCATATATGGTTTATCTGCACAGCTTAATTTTCCATGCGCTTACTTTCTCTTGTTGCTGGTTCAGTGTAGGTCAATTTTCAGTGCGGAAAATGCTGTTTACCCTGTTAATTTCTTTGATCAAGTGTTTGGTCACCTGCTTTAATAATTTCTTTCTTGTTCAGAATTAATGTTGGTCAATAAAACTCCTGTGAAGCATCACTCATTGCCTTACAGCATTACAGGTACTACACTGGTTGGTACCCACCTCTCTGGTTTAAATTTCTGTGGTTCTGACCAGTATTTGGGGTCATAGTGGAGGACACCGACTGGAACTTCGACAGTTATCCCCGCAGGAATAAACTGCCCATTCACCAAACAGTCTTTTTCACACACGCGAGCAAACCTGCAGCAGAGCAACACAAGTGCTGGTTACTTTATCTCTGATCTTTACAGTTAATAACCATGTACACAAACAGTCAGTCCTCTCTTTCCCTCAAAGCACTGTTATCTAGTGTGGGTACATGAGCACCATATGTCCTTCGCAGACACATTCTACAAAGGTTGTTTTTTTTTTCTTATTCATTTTGTGGGATGTGGGTATCACTGGCTGACCAGCATTTATTGCCCATCCCTAGATGCCCTTGAGAAGATGGTGTGGTGAGCTGCCTTCTTGAACTGTTGTATTCCACCTGCTGTGCGTTGACTCACAAATGCCATTAGGGAGAGAATTTCTTGAGTTTGACCCAATGGAACTGAAGGAAGAGCGATATATTTCCACGTAAGGATGGTGAGTGGCTTGGAGGGGAACTTGAAGGTGGTGGTGTTCCCATATATCTGCTGCCATTGTCCTTCTAGATGGAAGTGGTCGTGGGTTTGGAAGGTGCTGTCTGAGGATCTTTGGTGAATTTCTGCATGCATCTTGTAGACAGTACACACTGCTGCTACTGAGCATCGGTGATGGAAAGAGTGGATGTTTGTGAATATAGTGCCAATCAAGTGGGCTGCTTTGTCATGGATGGTGTCAAGCTTCTTGAGTGGTGCTGGAGCTGCATCCATCCAAGGAAGTTACTCGATCACAAACAGGAGTGGAAAACCTTGCTTTGTGTTTCCCCCCATTCCCACTTCCTTATGGCAAAAGGCTCTGAAAAGCTGATGTCAGCTCAGCTCGGCTCAGCTCAGCTCAGCACTGGTCAAAAATCAATGGTGACAGTAAGGACTGCAGATGCTAGAAGCTAGAGTCAATAAACGTGGAACTGGAAAAGCGCGGCGGGTCAGACAATATCTGAGGAGCAGGGAAGTCAACATTTTAAGCCAAAACCTGACGAAGGGTTTCGGCCCTAAATATTGACTTCCCTGCTCGTTGGATATTGTCTGACCTGCTGTGCTTTTCCAGCTCCACATTCATTTATGCTATACTACATTGCTTGGCACTACAGGGCGACTGGAGACCAAGCTTTCAATTTCTAATAATACTTTATGAAAGGCTTCAATAGATGAAAAGATGAGGGAAGCTCGGATTATTCTTCTTAGAGCAGAGAAGATTAACAAAAGATTTAATAGAAATATTCAAACTTACAATGAGTTTTTATAAGGAAAAACTCTGCCCGGCTGCTAACAAGAGGATACAGAGCAACATAGTTGGTGAAAGAACCACAGGAGGTAATATTTTTATTTTTGTACAGTTTATGAAGGAGAATATACTTCCTGACAGGTGGTAGGAAGGAGTTCAACAATAACTTTCAAAAGGAAACTGTATACCTGTATACCTGAGGGAATAATATTTGCATAGATGGTGGTCAGAAGAGAATAGAATTAATTGCATTGCTCTTTCAAAGCACTGAACTTTTTTTCTGATTTAAAGACTAGTGATTGTCTATTATAGAGTCCACCATTTGTTTTTGTTGAGATTCTCATTATGTTTAATTTTCATCAATTTTGGTTTGGAACTGTGAGTTGTAGTTGAGA
Source organism: Ginglymostoma cirratum (assembly GCA_024137785.1). Taxonomy (NCBI): domain Eukaryota; kingdom Metazoa; phylum Chordata; class Chondrichthyes; order Orectolobiformes; family Ginglymostomatidae; genus Ginglymostoma; species Ginglymostoma cirratum. Next base: position 55,683,010 of record JAHRHZ010000020.1, on the reverse strand, counting down.
GTTGAACTTTGAACAGCAGCTTGTTTTGAGAATAGGGAGAGAACAAATGATGGACATTTGTGGTTGGGCACTGGTCTGGAAAGATAATGTAGGATGAGCAGTATTTAACCCTATATATGAACCAGCTAAAGATCTTATGTTGAGGGACTGGCAGCTAGTTGGATGCTGAATTAGTCAGTCAATAGAGGATATGTGCTGGCCACAGGGAATGTTGAAAAAGACAGAGAAACCAAAGTTTTGACTGGGTTTTTGGGCAGAAGATAGAGTGCTGCTTTGGAAGCTGCAGCGCTAAGTTGATTGGTTTTGCTCTCTCTAGTTATTCTCCAGTTTTCAACTTCTTGAAAGTCCAGAGAAAAGAACTCCAGTCTATAAGAAATCAGAAAAAGTCTCCAGAATTTTGCAGCACTAGAATCATAGAATCCCTGCAGTGTGGAAGCAGGCCATTCAGCCCATCACATCCATACTGCCTTTCCGAACAGCACCCCGCCCAGACTTACCCCTCCATCCTATCCCTACAATCCCATTGCTAATCCACCTGGCCCACACATCCCTGGACCCTATTGGGCATTTAGAATGGCCAATCCACCTAACCTGCATATCTTTGAACTGTGGGAGGAAACCAGAGCACCCAGAGGTAGCTTGCACAGATGTGGGGACAATGTGCAAACCCTACACAGTCAGTCACCTGAAGGTGGAATCAAACCTGGGTCCCTGGCGCTGTGAGGTAGCAAAGCTAATCACTGAGCCACTATGCCGCCCCTAAAACTGTTTGCATTAACTAATGACTTCAGAATTCAAGCAAGATACAATCCTACCTGCCTTTAATACAACCTGTCAGATTTCAAGAAGGCTTGGTATTCGTCATTGAAATGGTTCTCGAATTTAAATTCTTCAACTTTTAAAATATTTATCCTTTAACCGTGTTCACCTGTCTGTTGGTGTGCGAATTGATCAAAGAAGATTAGGCTTAGATTGTAGGTATTAATTAGATTGCCTTATAGTTTTTCTGTGTTCTGCTAATTTTTGTTTAAACTATAAACATGTCCAATATCAGTTATTTGTAAAGTCTGGTTAGGAACAGTTCTGACGGTTATCAAATATTTTAATTTCACTGCATTGAGAATCAAGTGTTAGCAAGTCTGATTTGGTCAGGTGTCAAAACACTTTATATTCAAAGGAAAATGAAGCTTGGACAGGCTTGGGCCAGCTGTGATGCCTAGGAAGGAAGCAATATAAAAAGGCAGGGCTTTGAGGCTGTCAGTAGAACAGCTAAAAGGTGAACTCCCAACCCACAGTCTGCCGGGCATTAAAAAGGTCAACAGCACAGTGCGATGCCTACATCTTCAACAATTCCCTCGGACTGAAGTTTATTTTATTATATATCATGGACATATTATTGATATGCTTGATTCAGCCAATCACGACCTGAAAAAGTTACCGTGAAATCCTGCATCTACAAAACCCTGTGGAAATGTATGTAATATAGAATAAAATATTGTTTGTTTTATAACAATACATTTTAAAGTTTTTTTTAAATCTGATTCTCACTATAATCTCTGAAAGCTTCTTGAACATTTCTTTTTACCTGACTCCAGGTGGGTACATGCGTAGAGACTCTGAGATCACCATGTCCAAGTAGGTTAAGTTCTGCACATTGTTATAATCAGGAATGATCTGAAAGAGTACAATGCTGAATTTATTGTCAGCAACACTTTATATGTTGAATCTTTAACAAACAACAAATTCCAGATCTAGACAAGATTTTCTCTGGAGTTGAGTGTCTCCCATATTCACTGCAATGAATTCACCATTGTTCACAGTCAGTTCATTTTGTTAAGTTCTTTCTAGCACAGAAAGTAACAATGTTTACTGAGAAGGCAACATTTACGCCAGCAGTTCTCTGAGAAAAGGCAGCGTTGAAATGAAGATGAAAGTTCTTGCCTGCTGTGTCTGCCTTCCATTCTCTACAGTTCCGTACCAAGTGTCACATTATTCTAAAGACATGATATTTGATCATTCCTCAGCCCCATGTCCAGGGATTGGCCAGGGATTTATCTACCAATCACAGTCCCCATCCTTACATCACAAGTGGTTCAAAGGCAAACACATTCAGAAGGAATTCCAAGGATTTTTGCAGATATCAAACAAATGAGGCATTTCTAATACATAATATATATAATGAAATGTAAGAATCGCCTTCATGGATTGATATTCTAACTGGTTTCAATTCATACCTTCAAATTTGATCTCATGTGAACCAAATTTAATTTGAAAACAACTGCTGAATATAAATTAACCCAAGCTCCTTTGTTAAATCATTAAAAATCTTTAACCTCTGATGAATTATTGGAGCAAAACTCTAGTCTTCCTTTATGGCCTGGTTGTAAGACCATTTACCTGGTAATAGAATGATATAAGGTATGTGGCTTATATAGATCTCAATATCATGTATTTTAGAGTTTGGATTTTGAACTAGTGGCATGTGAATTTTGGTCTACGTCTATGAAGGGGTTTACTGAATAACTACTTTTCCTTTGTCAAAGTGATAAATTTAAAAAAGTGTGAGATAATCTATAGAGACAAATGAGAATTTCTTTACATTGAAGAGTTTTTATTAACGAGCAAAGTAAACAGCACAGTGTAACAGATTTCTGTTACAAGGGTATGGAATGGTATTTCTTTTGGCTTAGAGGAAACACCTATAGTTTGAAGAAAGCTTCTCAGTTTCAGTTTCTCATGAAAAACAGGTAGTTTAGAACGATTAAGAAATTTTTTTTGGTATAAAGAGTTTAGTTTGAAAGTTTCAGAATGAGAGGACTTGGTTACAACACTGAAGCAATTATTTGAGGCGGAGAAAGTCTACGCTAATCTGTTTGAAGATTCAAGGAAGAGGTTAACAGATTCTCAACAGTGGGAATTGAAATATCAGTTTAATTAAGTATTATAGAAGTGAAAGGAAGGAAATTCTGTCTGGTGTGAGACTGCTGGGGTGCTAAGGGGATGAATGGGATCTTATTTTACCATGTGTTTCAAAATCTTTAAACTGGCTTTGCTTTGGTTTATTCTATTTTATCCACATTTCTTTTGTGAAATAACTTTTGTTTTGTTATTAAAACCAAATCTGCAGGATTGTGTGTTTATATTATAGTGCAGGACAACCTCATTAAACTAAAAACAAACAGAAAATGATCTAGCATGCTAGATTTCAGTCTGGGATTTGCCTGGTCCAGTAATAAATTCAGCTGCGATCATAACAATACTAACTCTGGTAGGCTGGAAACCACCTTGGTCGTTAGCTAGCTGGAAACTGTTTTGTTCAATGTGGGTTATCTAATCTCAGTTGGAGCAAATACTGAGATAGCATAATTTGTTTCTGGCCTGTGGGCTGAGATGGAGAAGGAATTCTGCCCGAGGTCTTTCTCTTGATTATTATTCAATATGATATTAGTCCATAGAGCATGTATTTAAACAGGGAATGAGGCCAAAATTGTTTGTTAACTCTCCACTACCCTTCACGGTCAAACAGTCTGCAAATCCCAACATAGTCTGAAAGGCTAAGTGCTTTCTGGCATTGGAGATGAACTTTCCAAGATTTTTCCTCAGATTGCTTACAACAGTCTTTTTGTAAATTTCCTATTGCTTTTCTTTCCCATCGGAGCTAATATGACCAGCAGCTGGAGGAGGTGGGGAATTATCTAAAATTGAGAATGAGAATTAAAACAGCTTTCTTTCATAAAATAATATTTTGGGATACAGTAATTTAAAATTTGACATGTCAAGTGTAGCAGGCTTTGGAAGTGCAGGTGATTTTGGATCTTCGGTTCCCAAAGTTCTCCACCACTGGATTTTCCCTCACCTCATGTCTTGAGTTTGCTGTGGACTAAGTAAAAACTGATAGGCAGGAAAGATATCTCTTCTCATCCTTCTTCAGCTGTCTGCAGACTTTGAAACAGTTAGCCACAGCTTTCTCCTTCAACAATTTTCCACTGTCATCAGCTGGTAGCACTGTTCTCATCTGGTTCTAATCTTATTCACTTAATAATAGCCAGAGAATTACTTGTTGTATCTTCATTTTCTGCTCCCACAATATTGACGCTGGTATTTGCCAAAGATTGGTCCTTGTCTGCCTCCTACTGCACAGTTGCACATTACACCTCATGACAGATCGTGAGGCACAGCAGCAGTCTTCACCATAAATACTGATGACACTCATTGCTACTTACATCAAATAAACATTGGCAAGACCAAAGTCATTGTTTTTGGTCCCAAGTCTAGATCCATTCCCTAGCTACCAATTCCATCTTTCTCCCTGGTAACAGTCTGAGAATAAGTCCAGTCTGTTCCCAACCTTCTTGTCAAATTTTAGCTTCTGACTTCATTTTTGTGCCTTCACTTTGGTCACTTATTCCCATTTCTGTAACATTGCCTAACTTCACATCTATCACAGATTATGTATTGCTGAATCTTCCATTCATGTCTCCACTACCTCAAGATTCAACTATTCCAATGCACATTCTACCTGAATGAATGGGAAGTCATCCAAAACCTTGCTGCCAACGTCTTAAATCACTGCCAATCCTTTTTCCCTATCAACCATGTTCACTTACTTACATTGGGTCCTGGGAAAGGACCATCTTGATTTCAATATGCTTATCACTGTTTTCACATTCCTCCATGTTCTCTATCCTCCCTATCTATCTCCTCTAGCCCCATTACGCTCCAAGATAGCCACATACCTGTAATTCTGACTTCATGCACTTTCCCAATTTTAATTACTGCACCATTTGTAATAGTGCTTTCATTTACCTATGCCTCAAACCCTCAAATTACCTCCCTACATCTCCCAGCTTCTCTATCCTGCTATCCTTCTTTTAGACACCTCTTAAAATCTTTCTTTGATGAAGCTTTTACGATCTTACCTAATATTCTGTGGGTCATTCTTTGTTTCTAGTAGCCCTGTGAAACACCTTGGAATGTTTCATCAACACTGTGAGGGGTAGTCAACAATTTCATTTTAGGTTTATCATGTAACTAAGGGATGGTGGAAAGTAAGCAAGATGAATCTGGAGTTTTCTGTCATCTGGTGATTTTCTATGTCCTAATGGGTCTAATGGTCTTTTCACTCTTACTGTTCAAATAAACAAATGCAGCGAGCTTATTGGATCTTGTGCTTGGCATGGTACCAGAATAAACTAGGTTTTTACTGCTCAATGAAGCAGATTTATAAAATTGCTGGGGAATAGGGAACTTTATTGCTTGCAGTATGTTACAAGATGGGCAAATCAGGGATATACTGAACCACAGCCTGAGTCTATAATTTATGATCCAAATCTCTTTCAAACCATTTCTCTTTATCAGGTCTTGGAAATGCACACTGTATAAGTCAATTTTCAGAAGGCTCAGGTATTGTAATTTAAAGGCTCCTCTCGTTAGACCAAGAACTTGCTTTTATTTTTCAAAATCATAATTTTCAAGCTGGCTTTTGGCATTTCTCTTTTGGTATAATCTGTTCATTCTTTTTCAATCAGGTCTTGTTGCTAAATCGCAAGCAGACTGGTGACTGACCCAGAACAATTTTAGCTGTAACCATTCCTCTAAAATCAGGATTATTGAAAGCTGACTGGTGCTGATGAAAAAAATAGAGAAGGTTAACGTTAGGAGCAGGAGTAGACCATTCAGACCCTCAAGCCTTTTCTACACTAGATCATGACTGACATCTACCTTCACCCTGGGTAATGTTATTTATATGAATTTGCAAATTGTACCACATCATACGGCTGGATACTAGTTATGAACACCTATTCCCTAACCCTTAAAAAATGGAAAAGTCAGTCGTCAGTCTATCGACTTAGAATCCAGCAGCCTTACAGCAATGAAACATAGGAAGCAGCCTAACCGATTCACAGCAGGACTTCCAGGACCATACTGAATAAGTCTGGGGGGTGGGGTGGGGGGGGGGGGGGTGGTGGTGCAGAGCTGCTATAGAAAGGTCAAATGCAAAGGGTTAACGGGGGAGTCCTGATCTTGGGAGATGCCATTGCTGGGCACACAAAGCCCCTAAAGAAGTAATCCTACTTCTTGCCTGATGTCTGCAACACATGCATGTACCTGACACTGAGGAGAATTGCCCAAGTATGTTCTTTCCATAAAATGCAGGACAAATGCAACCTAGCCAATTACCTCTTCATCAGTCTGCTCTCAGTCAACATTAAAAGTGACAAGCGGTTTCAGTGAGTTATCCTCAGCTAGCTACTTGAATGATCTTCCTTCCATCAGGGTGGCTCAGTGGTTAGCACTGTTGCCTCACAGTGCCAGGGATCTGGATTCGACTCCAGCCTCAGGCAACAGTCTGTGTGGAGTCTGCACATTCTCCCTGTGTCTGCGTGGGCTCCTCTGGGTGCTCTGGTTTCCTCCAACAGTCCAGACATGTGCATATTAGGTGGATTAGTAATGGGAAATGCAGGGTACTGGGACAGACTAGGGGTGTGTCTGGTAGGGATGCTCTTTGGAGGGTTGGTGTGCACTCCATGGGCTGAATGGCATGCTTCCACACTGTGGGGATTCCACGATTTTCAATGACTGGTCTATGCAGTTAAAGTTAAGTTTACCACTAAATAGTGGTAGGTGCAGAATGCAGCCATTAACTGGCCATGTAAGGGCTTCAATAGGTTTAAGGGATGGTGGGCAGCCTGACACCTTTCCCACGCTCTGTAAAATGGAGGACAGATGAGGGGAAGGCTGGGTGGGAAGGCCCCCTCCTTTACAATCACTGCCCCTCGCCCTCTCATGGGCAGCAGGCCACAAAATCCAACCCATAGACTTGAAAGGAATATTAAAGCCGAAAGGGATTAAACAGTCAATGGCTGTGTGGACTATGGCATTTACTAAAGGACAGAAAGCATAACATCACGGTAAATAGTTGTCTTTGAGAGTGGAGGAAACTGTATAGAGACGTCGCTGAGAGATAAGTTGTTGATAACACTTTTCCCAATTAACAATCTAGGTTTGGGTAGACATGTCATGGCTTTAAGGTTTGCAAATGACAAGAGACTTAGAAATGTAGTAAATATTGTGAGGGGGGACAGTAACAGCTTCAGGAGTGACAGACTGGTGAAATTAGCTGATACGTGTGTGGCAGGTGAATAATAAAAGTGACACATTTTGTAAAAGGAACTGGAGGGCAAAATTAACTAAATGGTTCAATTTTAAGGAGGTTACAGGAGCAGGAAGTGATGGAAGTGCAAATAAAAGAATCAAGGTGGGACCAAAGAGTTTCCATTTTTATTCACCAAGTTATCATGCAACATTCACTATCTGAAACAGCATTGCAAGTAGATTCAATGGGCTGAATCTCCTGAAGACAGGGAATTACAGGCAGAATACACTCCAATCCATTTTACTTACTCTCCCCAGCAGCTCCACATTTCAGTACAAACTTCCAATTTGGACCCCTTGAGATGGTACCTGATCTGGAAGCCTTCGAACACAATGGAGCATCAGCCTTGCAGGCCATAACATGCCCCTTTTTCACAACAGTAACTGCTATATTAGGTGTTTAAATTACTAAAAGTATCTCACAAGTTATGACAAAAGAGTAACTGTGTATGATAAGTAGGTTACGGAGTGCATGTGGGTAAGGGTGACAAATAAGTGGGTGCAGGTGTAATGTGGCAAGTGGTTAAGCGGATATTGTGACAAGGCTTAGGCTGGCAGGTAGCTGGATGAGGGACAGTTCACGGCTGAGGGGAGGGGGAAGTCATGGTGGATCAGGTCAGTGGAGAGTGTTTTAAACAAGAGGGTGTCACATCAGGGGATGAGTTAGGTTGTGGGTGGGAGGATGTTGTGTTGCGGTGGCTGTCAGGTCATGGTGGATATTGGGTAATAACAGGATTGATTCAGGTCTGGGCAGGGTTTCAGGTCAGGGTATTTGTTGAGTTGGGATGTCAATTTTATCCTTATAGAACAATTTCTCTCATGTTTCTGAAGTAGTTGTCTAAGTAAGTCAGTTAAACCATCTGAGGTTTGTGACTTAACTCAGAGTTGTAGACTATTTCAAGGGTTCCAGACATAGGTAATTGCATGTTGGGAGTTTTAACTTCCTGGACTATTCGTAGTAAATCATTGCAAGTGGTCCTATAGTACATATTATAAGACCATAAGAAATAGGAACAGGAGTAGGCCATTCAGCCCCTCAAGCCTGATACTAAGGAGAACAAATAGTGCAGATTGGGAAAAACAGTTTCTCTTAGTTAGGGCATCTAGCACTAGGGGACATAGTCTAAAAATTCTGGAGTGCAGAAAAGAAGTATGTCTTTACACAAAGGATAGGAGAATTTTGGAACCCTTTCTACAAAGATCACTTGATGGAGGTCAATTGTTAATTTTAACATTGAAATTAATAGATTTTTGTTAGTTAAGGGGGATATCCGACAAAGGTGGGATTATGGGACTAAGCTGTTGGGCAGCCATAGAGCAAGCTCAAGAAGCGAGATGGTTTACTCCTGTTCCTAAATCCCTCTGATTTGTCTGTCAATTCATCAAATGTGTATCCTCTATTTAGCAACACTTCTTGTTTCACCAGAAACAATATCTCTTTGTTTGGTCTATCAAAATTCCTCATGATTTACAACATTCCATTAAATCTTCACAAACTCCAGAAAATATGTCAATGTAGTGACCAAAAGTGTTCACATTTCCCAAGTTTGTCATAAACAAGGCTTTGTATAGCTAAAACATGACTACTAAATTCTTGAATCCTATTCCTTCAGATATAACAGCCAATATTTTGTTAGCCTTTTGATTCATGGTTAGGATCTACGTACATACTGGGCCTCCAATGTTTCTAGCTTTTCATCATTTTGAAAACCATCTGTTTTATCCTTTTTAGGGACAAAACAGTACCACATATTTGTTTGTACAAAATTCCATTTGCCACAATTTTTAAATTCACTTTATCTCCCAATATCTCTTAGCAATTAGAGATAACAAGGTGTGGAGCTGGATGAACACAGCAGGCCAAGCAGCATCATAGGAGCAGGAAAGCTTGACGTTTCGGGCCCAGACCTTTCATCAGAAATGGGGGAGGGGAAGAGGGTTCTGAAATAAATAGGGAGAGAGGGGGAGGCGGATAGAAGGTGGATAGAGGAGAGGATAGGTGGAGAGGAGGCAGACGAGTCAAATAGGCGGGGATGGAACCAGTAAAGGTGAGTGTATGTTGGGGGGTAGGGAGGAGATAGGTCAGTCCAGGGAGGTCGGACAGATCAAGGGGGCGGGATGATGTTAGTAGATAGGAGATGGGGGTGGGGCTTGAGGTGGGAGGAGGGGATAGGTGAGAGGAAGAACAGGTTAGGGAGGCGGGGACGAGCTGGGCTGGTTTTGGGATGCGGTTGGGGGAGGGGAGATTTTGGAGCTTGTGAAATTCACATTGATACCATTGGGCTGCAGGGTTCCCAGGCTGAATATGGTTTGCTGTTCCTGCAGCCTTCGGGTGGCATCATTGTGGCATTGCAGGAGGCCCAGGACGGACATGTCGTCTGAGGAATGGGAGGGGGAGTTGAAATGGTTCGCAACTGGGAGGTGCAGTTGTTTGTTGCGAACTGAGCGCAGGTGTTCTGCAAAGCGGTCCCCAAGCCTCCGCTTGGTTTCCCCGATGTAGAGGTAGCCACAACGGGTACAGCGGATGCAGTATACCACATTGGCAGATGTGCAGGTGAACGTCTGCCTGATGTGGAAAGTGTTCTTGGGGCCTGGGATTGGGGTGAGAGAGGAGGTGTGGGGGAAGGTGTAGCACTTCCTGCGGTTGCAGGGAAAAGTGCCGGGTGTGGTGGGGCTGGAAGGGAGTGTGGAGCGGACAAGGGAGTCACGGAGGGAGTGGTCCCTCCGGAAAGCAGACAAGGCTGGGGAGGGAAAAATGTCTTTGGTGGTGGGGTCGGATTGCAAATGGCGGAAGTGTCGGAGGATGATGCGTTGGATCCAGAGGTTGGTGGGGTGGTACGTGAGGACGAGGGGGATTATTTTCGGGTTATTATTGCGGGGATGGGGTGTGAGGGATGAATTGCGGGAAATGCGGGAGACACGGTCGAGGGCGTTCTCGACCACTGCTGGGGGGGAGTTGCGGTCCTTGAAGAATGTGGACATCTGAGATGTACGGGAGTGAAATGCCTCATCCTGGGAGCAGATGCTGCGAAGGCGAAGGAATTGGGAATAGGGGATGGCATTTTTGCAGGAAGGTGGGTGGGAGGAGGTGTATTCTAGGTAGCTGTGGGAGTCGGTGGGCTTGAAATGGATATCGGTTTGTAGGTGGTTACCCGAGATGGAGACAGAGAGGTCCAGGAAGAAGAGAGAGGTGTTGGAGATGGTCCAGGTGAACTTCAGGTTGGGGTGGAAGGTGTTGGTGAAGTGGATGAACTGTTTGAGCTCCTCGTGGGAGCATGAGGCGGCGCCGATACAGCCATCAATGTAACGGAGGAAGAGGTGGGGTTTAGGGCCAGTGTAGGTGCGGAAGAGGGATTGTTCCACGTAACCTACAAAAAGGCAGGCATAGCTTGGGCCCATGCGAGTACCCATGGCCATCCCTTTTGTCTGTAGGAAGTGGGCGGAATTGAAAGAGAAGTTGTTGATGGTGAGGACGAGTTTGGCTAAGCGGATGAGGGTGTCAGTGGAGGGGGATTGGTCAGTTCTGCGGGACAGGAAGAAGTGGAGGGCCTTTAGGCCATCAGCATGGGGAATACAGGTGTATCAGGACTGGACGTCCATAGTAAAAATGAGGAGTCGGGGACTGGGGAATTGGAAGTTCTGGAGGAGATGGAGGGCGTGGGTGGTGTCACGGACGTAGGTAGGGAGTTCCTGGACCAAGAGGATGAAAATGGAGTCTAGGTAGGTGGAGATGAGTTCGGTGGGGCAGGAGCAGGCGGAGACAATGGGTCGACCAGGGCATTCAGGTTTGCGGATTTTGGGGAGGAGATAGAAGCGGGCAGTGCGGGGTTGGGGAACGATGAGGTTGGAGGCGGTGGGTGGGAGGTCACCTGAGGTGATGAGGTTGTGGATGGTTTGGGAGATGATGGTTTGGTGCTCGGGGGTGGGGTCATGATCCAGGGGGCGGTAGGAGGAGGCGTCGGAGAGTTGGCGCCTGGCCTCAGCGATGTAGAGGTCAGTACTTTGCAATTCTTCACTTCAAGTTACACTGCTTATCATGTTACTTATCTATATGTCATTAGCAAAATTGCATATGTGGCTTTCTGTTCCCTCACCTAAATCATTGCCCAATAACTAGCTGAGGTTCCAAAAATTTGGCAGATGGGATTATAAAATTGGAAAATGTAAAGCATGTAAAAGCAAAATACCATTTGTATGGAGAAAGACTGCAAACTACTGCAATACAGAGGGACCATGGTATCTTTGTACACAAATCACAAAAGGTTAGGTTAAAAGTTATGAAAAATTTACTTTTACGCCATGGAGGATGAAGTGTATAAGAAGTTTTGCTACGCAGAGCATTGATGAAACTGCAGCAAGAGTACTGTATATTGTCTTGAGTTTTCTACTTTCAGAAGGATAGATTTGCATTGGAAGCAGTTGAAATACGGTTCACTAAACTAACTGCTAGGATAAGGAGTTGTTTTATGAAGGAAGTTTGAGTAAGTTGGTTCAATACCAATTATTTTGAAAACTGAGAGGTAATCGCATTGAAGATGTTTTCCCTCGTGGGGAATCCAGAACTAATTTGAAAATAAAGGATTGTCCATTTAAGTGGTTTAGGGAAGACAATTACATTACCCAGAGTAATCCAGAGATTTGGGTTAATACTTTGGGGGCATCGGTTCAAATCCCACCATAGAAGCTGTGGGATTTAAACATTCAATGTATCAATTTTCAAACCCTGTCACAGTCATGAAACTATTCGATATTTCAAAATCATAATAATTATTGCAGAAACCAGAGTCATTTATGTCCTTTAGGGAGAAAAAATCTGCCATCTTTACCTGGTCTGGCTTACATGTGACTCCAGACCCACAGCAATGTGGATGGCTCTTAATTGCCGTATGAAATGGCCTAACAAGCCACTCAGTTCAAAAGTATTTCCGGATGGATAACAAATGCTGGCCAGCAATGACATTATGCCATCAAAAAGGGGGGAAAAAAGACACAGATGAAGAAGAATTAATTCTCACAGAAGGTTTTTAATCTTTGAAATTTTCTTCCACAGACAGGAATGGAGGATGGGTCACTGAATACATTCAACAATGAGTTAGATTTTGGTCTGCAAGAAAATCGAGGGTTATGGGGAAGCAAGCAAAGAAGTGGAGTTTTAGCCTCAATCTGATGAGCTATGATCTTATTGAATGGCACAGCAGGTTTAAAGGGCTAAATAGCCCGCCTTTGCTCCTGTTTCCTAAGATCAGAGCAGGTCCTCTTGAAATATTACTTATCACATCCTGCCAATTGCAGTGTCTGCCTATTAGCCCAACCCTCTATCTCCTGCTACTCAGTCAATTTTCTAAACTAGTCAATAGTTTGTCTTCAACTCTATGAGCTTCCACTTTAGTTTTCAGTCTTTTTAAGGCCCGTTAGGAAGTGCCTCCTGCATGTCCATCTAAACAATATGCATAGACATCCCACTTGCACATTCATTTCGGTGCAACATATTTTCAGAAAGGGAAAGAGTTTTACTTTCCAAATAAGACAACCATAAGACATCTAAAGAGCTCAGAGACAATTTAAGATTATAGAGAAAATGAATACAAAACTGAAAAATCATCACAGCTCCTGTTGAATGGGAAGGTACAAGTGATAACGTCCCAGTGATGTTTTCAATGAAGATATGGAAATAGCAGAAACGCTGTTAGCGCTAAACTCTTGTCACATCTTCAGAAAATCCAAGATACATCAGGCATAACTTACCTTTTATAAATCTGCGCCAGTTGTCTCTGATCAGCTGAGGATTACAATGTGCTCAGTAACTCTACCCTTAGTTATAGATGCTAGTAATTTCCTGTCAACAGACGTTAAGCTAATTGGTGCATTATCCCTGGTTTCCTTCTCTCATCTTTCTGACTTGTGCAATTTTCTTATCTAAAGGAACAGCTCCATAACCAAGACAACTTTAGAATATAAAGCATCTACAATATTCTCATCTACTGTGGTGGAAATGATCTGGTCCTGGAAATTTGGTGTCCTTTAATGTCATTAATTTTAGTTGCTTATGTCAACTTTATTGAGTCCCTATTCCTGAGTTAATAATAGTTTGCTTGGAATTTCTGGCATGTTGACCTCTTCCTCGACGCGAGTTCTGATGCAAAGACATTATTCATCCTTTTTGCTCTTTCCATACTTCCATTGAGAACATCACTGTTACACTATCACTTTTACCTTTCCCATTCAACAGGAACTGTGATCATTTTCCAGTACAGTCTTCATTCGGTTAATTTTAAGTTGTTTCTTAGCTCTTTAGAGGCTTTACCTGGACAGTAAAACTCTTTCCCTTTTGAAGTATAAAATGGCTCTGTACCACATGAAGGTCTTTTTTGAATATCTCAATTATTTTTTGTTATTTTGTTTATCTATTTACACACTTGGCCAGTTTAATGTGGACACTTTAATTCCATCAAAACTCAGTGAAATAACCCCAATAAGGCCAGTATCCCATCACCAGGTCACCCTTTATTTACACGTGCATAGTTCTTAACACTAGTCCAGCTCCTCAGAGAAAACCAGAACTTCTGACATTCCTGTTTATATCTGTCAGCCAGGGCTCCCTGATTGGACCAGGTTAACAGCCCCAATCAGAGAACTCATATTCTATGAGGTCCACCAGGCTGACCTTGTTACAATCACTATACTCAGCCTTACAAGAATCCAGAATTGTAGCTCACTTTCATATTGAACATATTATGATTGTTGTTAGATAAATATTCACCCACATTAGCTTGTTAAATTAACTTGACTAGACCATAATTAAGATGTCCAATGTGTGTACCCTCTTATTTGTTCCAGGCAGAATTTTACCAGTCCCTTACAGGTGGACACCACCCCTTGCAAGTTTCCGTCCAAGCCAGTCACCATCCTGACTCTGAAATATTTCATTGTTCCTTCATTGTCACTGGGTCAAAATCCTGGTTTTCCCTCCCTAACGGCATTGTGGGTCTACCTACGGCACAGGGACTGCAGTGTGTCAAGAAGTCAACTCACCACCACCGGCTCAAGGGCAACGAAGGCCAGGCAATAAAAATGCTGGTCAGCCAGAGAAGTATATGTCCCAAAATTAATAACAAAATGATTTGAAGCAACCAAAGTTGGAGAAAAAAATGTTTTGTACTCCTCAGTGTGCTCCCGCCTCCTCATGAAGTGGTTTGTATGCAGTGATGGAAACCCACCTGAGAGTGGTAGAAAGCTAATTTAGCCTGTTAAATGTGTATTCAGTACCAGTTTTCCTGAGGCAATGTATTGCATCGCTCGTGCTGTAAGACCTCCCTGCTCCTGTACTCAAACCCTCTTGCACTGAAGACCAACGTACTATTTGCCTTCCTAACTTCATGCTGTGCCTGCAAGCTTGCTTTCAATGACAGGTGTAAAATGGCACCCAGGTCTCTTTTTACATCAATCTTTGCCAATCTATCATGATTTAAAAAAGCTTCACCATTCTGTTTTACCTACTAGGGCGGACAACTTCACATTTATCCACATTATACTGCATCTGCCTTGCATTTGCCTACTCACTCAACTTGCATAAATCACCCTGAAGTTTAGTTATATATTCCTCATCACACACTCCTACCTGCTTTTGTGTCATCAGCAAACTTGGAAATATTACACTTGATTCCATCATCCAATCTGCTGATTTCAGTTGTGAATAGCTGAGGCTCAAGCACTGATTCTATGGTACCCAACTTGTCACTAACTTCCACTCTGAAAACCACACCTTTATTCCTATTCTGTTTCCTGCCTGCTAACTAATTCTCAGTCCATGCCAGTATATTGTCAGCAATCCCATTTGCTTTGAATTTGCACTCTAACCTCTTATGTGAGACTTCATTAAAAGCTTTCTGGAAATCCACATGGATCACATCCACTAGTTTTTCCTTATTTATTCCACTAGTTACATTCTCAAAAAATCTCCAATAGGCTTACAACACAATTTCCCTTTCACAAATCCAAGTTGATTTTGCGTAATACCATTAGTAATTTTTAAGTATCTTGTTATCACATCCTTGTAATGGACTCCTGCATTTTCCCTACTACTGATGTTTGGCTAATTGCTCTGTAGTTCCTGTTTTCTTTCCCTAACTCCTTTTTTATAAACAGTGAGGTTATATTTGTCACTCTCCAATCTGCCAACACTGTTCAAGGATATAGAAAATACATAAAATTTGCAAAAACAACTTCCCACAACAAGAATACTAATTAACTCCTTCTCATTGCATGTATCCCATGTGTTTGCATAAATAATACTGATTGGAGCTACCTGTCCTTCTGCTGTAATTTTTTGCTCACGTTTTTTTATTTCTCTCTCTGAGTTTAATTACTTGCCATCTTTTTGATTTTCACTTATCCTGCAACACCTGAGGCACAATTTCTGACTGTTAATCTGCTCTTTTTCCTTTAAAGTGTTTTTAAACTTTTATCCATATTACTTTTTCTATTTGGGACGTGTCCCTGCACATTCTCATTTAAAGCACTTTCAACCACCCAGATATCCTTTCTACTGGGATCCTGGTCACAGCCTTCTTCAAGTAAAGCCAATTCCACAATATAATTAGGAATTAGGCCATCCGTCCCACTGAGTCTGTTCCACCATTTAATCATGGCTGATATGTTTCTCAACCATGTTTCTCCGGCCTTCTTCCCATAACACTTGATGTCCCTACTTATCAAGAACTTATCTATCTCTTTCTTAAATACACTTAATGGCTTGGCCTCCACAGCCTTCTTTGGCAATGAATTCCACAGATTCACCACCCCTAGCTGAAGAAATTCCTCCACAGCTCAGTTCTAAAGGGTCATCTTTTCACTCGGCGGCTGTGCCCTTGGATCCTAGTCTAGTAGAGGAAACATTTTCTCCACATCCCACATGGTACAGTTCTTTCTTGTTCCAGGACTGATGCCCTATCCCCTGAAATTGCTTGAGTAATAATGTAAAGACATAACCCATGGGGACCCATATTTTATTAACATTCCTAGTAATCTCCAAACAGGACCTTTTACCTTTTCTTCCTGTGTTGATGTTCTTAAAATAGGCCTCAACACTGGGATCCTTACTCTTGAACACGTAATTAAAGCCAGTTCAGAATATACCTCACCTTGACACCAGTTAGGCAGCAAACCAAGCAGAATTCATCTTAGAAAGGATGCTACCTGCTCCCCTAATTATTGCAGCCCCTACAACTACCACATTACATTTCTGTTCCTCATCCTTCTTCCCACCTTGGACAGGCTCTTGTTCCAAGGTGCCAAGGCCCAGATTTTGGCTGTCCTTTTATCCTTTCATCACACATAGCAAGCACATTAATCCTATACATGAAATTCCACTTGTTCTGTATACTTCTACTTAGGCTTTTCCTCGGGATCAAGGATGCCTTTCTCATCCTCCAGCCTTATGGGTCCTGAGGTGACTGAACTGTCCCATTCTGGGATCCAAACACCCTGCCACAGATAGGGTAGGTAGTGTTTGATGAGGTGGGTGGGTGAGGTGTTTGGGTTTTCGAATGTGCCTTCTGCTGTTGCCTCCATCTACATGTGTTCAAAATGTTCAAAAGAATTGGCACCTTTGTAGTTTGCTCAGTGTTGGGCAAGCAATTATCAAAGTCAGTGGGGCTGGTGAGTTTTCTCAGGAAGGCTCTGAGCATAGACTTGAAGCGTTCTTTCTATTCACCTGGTAACCTTTTGCCATGGTGTAGTTGGGAATATACTACTGGCCACACCAACATTATTCTGAACTGTGACTGAAATTTTGGGGCAAACTGTCCAGATACTGCACCTCACTCCTTGCTTGTGCTGGAATGTCCCAATGAGTCTGAGGCAGAAAGATACAAGATGGAGATGTCTACTGTAGACGTGTTCACTCAGGACAGTCCCATGGTCCACAACCTCAAAAAAGTCCTGATAGACAACTTGCTCCAACATACATTAGTTTAGATTTATTGACATTACTGTATCCAGTTTTTAGTTTGTTTTCAGGTAATTTTCCACACGCTAGTTTGCACAGAAAGCAGTGCAGAAAAAATTGAAGTCCTCATTGCCTCAAGCTTTTATGATACATGTTGCAGGTGAAAGGAAAGCAGTACCTTCTACTCATTCTGCACAAAATTGCCGCTTTGATCAAATTTCTGACTTTAGCCTCTGCTAACATTGCATTTTTTTCACCACCACTCTGTACAACCTACCAGAGGCTACACAAGGGAAAGGAAAATTATCCAGCGAGTTATTCTGACCTGATTAAAATGGTGACAGAACCAGATTCAATGATAGCTTTCAAACAGGAACTAGATAAATATTTAGCTTTGGGAAAAAAGAGGTAGCATGGGGTCAATTTCAAAGAGCTTACAAAGGCACAATAAGCCCAATGCCTTTCTTGTGTGCCGGATTATTCTCTGATTCCATAACCAGATATTTGCAATCAAAACATCAACTTGTTTTCCATTCAGACGGTCATCCAGGCATGGAATGTTCTGTTGAAAATGGATGGTGAATAATAATATGCTTTAAAAAAGTGCTCTTTTTGAAGAAATATTAGAACATGATATAAGGAAAAGGTAGGGATATGGTATTTGAGTTACAGTTCTAAAGGAGAAGATGTTGGGTGTTATGAAAAACAGTTAGGTAGATAAGTCCCCAGGACCTGTTGCAATCTATCCCAGAATGCTGAGGGAGACAAGTGAAGAAATTGCTGGGCCTTGCATGAAATCCTTATATCCTTTTTAGTCACTGGAGAGGTCGCAGAGATTTGGATAAATTCTTGAATAGGAAAGATTTGTAGGGATATGGGTAACAAGTTTAGTTTGGGAACATGGTCGGTGTGGACTAGTTGGACCAAAGGGTGTGTTTCCATGCTGTATGACTCTATGACTGGAGAATAGCCAATGTTGGTCCTTTGTTTAAGAAGGGCAGCAGGGATAATCTGGGAAATTAGAGTCTGATGAGGCTTCCGTAAGTAATAGGAAATTACTGGAGGAGATTCTTAGGGATGAGATTTACTTGCATTTGGAAATAGCAATATTATTAGCAATAGGATTTATGTAGATAAGATCATATCTCACAAACTTGATTGAGGAAACCATTTTAGGAAATGACAAAGATGACTGATGAGGGCAGGGTGGTAGGTGTTGTCTATATGGACTTAAGCAAGGCTTTTGACAAGATCCTTTGTGGTAGGCTGATACAAAAGTTGGAGTCACATAGGATCCGCAGTGAACTTGCAAGGTGGATTCAGAACTGGTCATAGAAGAGAGGGAGTAGCAGTGGAAGGATGGTTTTCTGACTGGAGATATGTGACTAGTGGTGTTCCACAGGGATATGTGTATATAGGTAATAATTTGGACCAGAATGTAGGTGGTCTGATTAGTAAGTCTGCAGAATACACAAAGATTGTGGAAGCTGCACATTGTGAGGAGGATTGCCAAAGGATACAGCGGGATACAGATAGGCTGGAGACTTGGGTAGAGAAATGGCAGATGGAGTTTAATCCAGATAAATGTGAGGTGATGCATTTTGGAAGACCTAATGCAGGAGAGAAATATACAGCAAATGGCAGAACCCTGAGTAGCATCAACATACAGAGGGATCTTAGCATACAGGTCTGCAGTTCCCTGAAAGTGGCAACACAAGAGGATAAAGTGGTCAAGAAGGCATATGGCATGTCTTATCTTCATCAGTCAGGGCACAGAGTAAAAAAATTGACAAGTAATGTTGCAGCTGTATAGAACTTTACGTGGGCCATATTTAGAAATAATGTGTACTGTTCTGGTTTCCACACTACCAGAGGATATGGATGGTATTGGAGATTGTACAGAAATTATTTACCAGGATATTGCCTGGTTTGGAGGGTATAGCTATGAGGAGAAATCAAACAAACTTGTCTTGTTTTCAATTGAATGGTGAAGGATGAGGGGTGACCTGACAGAAGTTTATAAAATTACAAATGGCATGGATAGAATGGATAGTCAGAGTCTTTTTCCCAGAGTAGAAATGTCAACTACTGGGCGGATAGGCTTCGGGTAAAAGGGGGCAAATTTAAAGAAGATGTGAGAGGCAGGTTTTTTTTACACAGAGGGTGGTAAGTACCTGGAATGCGCTACCAGAGGGGGTGATGGAGGCAGATACAATAGCAATGTTTAAGAGGCATCTTCACGGATACATGAATAGGCAGCGAATAGAGGTATACTGACCATGTGGAGGTAAAAGGGTTTTACTTTAGAAAGGCATCATGTTTCGACACAGTCTTGGTGGGCCAAAGGGCCTGTTCTTGTGCTATACTGTTTTTTATTCTTTCTACTATGCTTAACAGAGGTGTGATAGGTCAAATAGGCCTCCTTCAGTGCTGTCACATTCAAGATGATGACAAATAGAGATGGGAAGTGTTGTAAAAATACCTTGTGAATCAAAATATTGTTGCGTTAACACTTCCTTTGGCATCTAACTATGATGGTGCTGTTACTAATGCTGAGTGCTTGAACTGGACAAAGTGTTTATATGCCACCCCCATCACCAGTCCTGACCTTGCAAAGAAATATGCCTTGTAAATAAATGTTAAAAGTGATAGCTCTCCTAGTTACTCAGATGGTCCTGGGTTTGATGTTCAGCGAAAAGGAGCACCACAACTGGGGAACAAATTGTCACAACTGATTTACAATTTGAGGTTCAATACGCTATATGGTTTCTAATTAAGCAGTTTCCAATTGAACACTAGGCATTCAGTGTAATATCTGACTTAATAAGCTAGCAGAAATACGTGAGCTTTCAACCGGAGCAATAACTTCTGCAGGGTGTTAGAAATGTCAGTATCATGTGAATTATTATCGAGAAATCAGTGCGAAGCATAGCTCATGGTTTGAGTCATGTGTATATAATGTGCAGACAAACACTGTTAGCTGTATGCCACAACATGAAGAGTAAAGTTTCAAATATCATCCATTATTCTGAGAGGAATTCCACTGTAGTAGAGAGAATGAAAATTGCTTTAAAAGTACTTGGGAGGTAGAAAAATGCAGGTCAAAAGATTGTAAAATCCCACAATATTTGTCCCAATCCACAACAATTGTGCAAAGTTAATATCTTCCCACAGAACCATACAATAGTGAAGAGGCTCTTCAGCCAGTGAGGTCCACGGTGACCAAACCTACTCTAAATCTACACTAGTCCCACTTTCTAGCTCTTGACCCATAGTCTTTAATGTTATGACATTTCAAGTGCGCATTCAATTAATTTTCAAAGGTTGTGCAGTCACATCCTTCTCATAGTGCAGTGACCAGAACGCTACACATTATTTCAGATGTGGCCTAATTAACATTTTGTACGGCTCGCCTTGATTGATAAAGGCAAGTTTCCTGCATGCCTTCTTCACTAGCCTGTCCTGTCCTGCTGCCTTCAGGGATCTGAGGACAAGCACCCCAAGATCTGTTCCCCTGAGCTTCCTACTGTCCTATCATACAATATACCATTACTCTCTTGTTCCTTCTTACAAAGTGTAGCATTTCACAATTATCAGGGTTAAATTCCATCTAACACTGATCTCCCCACCTGACCCATCCATTTATAATATCCTGTAACCTAACATCTTCTTCAAAAAATAAGGGAGGCCTCACTGATCCCTGCGATAAGTCTGATCCCCCAGCCTGCTCCACAGTGAAGCTGATATGCTGCACAATCATTTGACAAGTATCTGACATGTTTGGAAGGAGCTTACCTACAAAGCCCTTATTCCACAGCCCTATTCTCCATTCCATCCAGACTCAAATGAGTGTGCAGCACATCAGCATCACTAAGGCAGACTTACGTGAGAAGGTTAGCAATGGCAGGAGATAAAAACTGGCCCCAGAGAGACCCATCCACCTGCTTCTAGCTGTCAGAGCCAAAGTGTGACATTGCTTGAAAAGTTGGACACGCAGGTCATAGAGCTGTACAGCACGGAAACAGACCATTTGGTCCAACTCGTCCAGATATCCTAAATTATGGGACCCCCCAGTCCCATTTGCCAGTATTTGGCCCATATCTTTCTAAATGTTACTTATTCATGTACCTAACCAGATGCCTTCTAAATGTTGTCGTTGTACCAGACTCCACCAGCTCCCCTGGCAGCTCATTCCATACATGCACCACTCTCTGTGTGACAAAATAAATCTTTCCGCCTCACCTTAAATCTATGCTCTCTAGTTTTGGTCCCCACCCTGGGGAAAAGACTGTGGCTATTCACTCTATCCATGCCTCTCATGGTTTTATAAACCTCTATATCGTCACCCCTCAGCATCCGACACTCCAGGGAAAATAGTCCTAACCTCTTCCCATTGGTCAAACGCTCCAATCCCGCCAACATCCTTGTAAATCTTTCCTGAACCCTTTCAAGCTTCACAACATCTTTCCTATAGCAGGGAGACCAGAATTGCACGCAGTATTCCAAAAGTGGCCTAATCAATGTCCTGTACAACCATAACATGACCTCCCAACTCCTATACTCAAAAGCACTGACAAATAAAGGCAAGCGTATCAAACGCCTTCTTCACTACCTTATATACCTGCGACTCCATTTCAAGGAACTATGAACCTGCACTCCTAGGTCTCTTTGTTCAGCAACACTCCCCAGGACCTTATCATAATGTGTATAAGTCCTGCCCTGGTTTGCCTTACCAAAATGCAGCACCTCACATTCATCTAATTTAAACTCCATCTGCCATTCCTCAGCCCATTTGCCCATCTGATCAAGATCCTGTTGTTCTCTGAGGTAACCTTCTTCGCTGTCCAATTTTGGTGTTGTCTGCAAACTTACTAACCCATACCTCCTATATTCATATCGGAATCATTTATATAAATGACAAAAAGCAGTGGACCCAGCATCAATCCTTATGGCGCACAGCTGGTCACAGGCCTCCAGTCCAAGAAGCAACCCTCCACCACCACATTCTGTCTCCTTCCTTCAAACCAATTTTGTATGCAAATGGCTAGCTCTCCCTGCATTTCATGTGATCTAACCTTGCTAAACAGTCTATCATTCGGAACCTTGTTGAACACCTTGCTGAAGGCCATATAAACAACGTCCACTGCTCTGCCTTCATCAATCTTCTATGTCACTTCTTCAAAAAGACTCAGTCAAGTTCGTAAGACACAATTTCCCATGCACAAAGCCAGGTGATAAGTATGTATTTCTTGCATATCTTTTTTAATTGGCCAAACTATTTGAGTCAGGTGATAGAAATAACAGCAAAATGGTGTGTTTTAAATGGTAAAAAATCGCAGCATGCTGCTGTGCAGAGGGACTTGGGTGTCCTTGTGCATGAATCGCTAGAAGTAGGATTGCAGGTGCAGCAGGTAATTAAAAAGGCAACTGGAATTTTGTCTGTTATTGCTGGAGGCATGGAGTTTAAAAACAGGGAGGCTATGCTGCAGCTGTACAGGGTGCTGGTGAGGCCACCCCTGGAGTACTGTGTGCAGTTTTGGTCTCCCTACTTGAGAAGGGATATACTAGCATTGGAGGGGGTGCAGAGGAGATTCACTCGGTTGCTTCTAGAGTTGAGAAGGTTGGATTATGAGGAGAGAATGAGAAAGCTGGGATTATACACATTGGAATTCAGAAGAATGAGGGGAGATCTTATAGAAACACATAAGATTATGAAGAGAATAGATAAGGTGGAGGCAGGGAGGTTGTTTCTGCTGGCAGCTGAAACTAGGACTAGAAGGCATAGCCTCAAAATAAAAGGAAGCAGATGTAGGACTGAAGTGAGGAGGAACTTCTTCACCCAAAGGGTTGTGAATCTGTGGAATTCCCTGCTCAGTGAAGCGGTTGAAGCTACCTCGCTGAATGTGTTTAAGGCAAGGCTAGATAAATTTTTGAACAGTAAAGGGTTATGGTGAGTGGGCGGGTAAGTGGAGCTGAATCTCAAAAAGATCAGCCATGATCTTAGTAAATGGTGGGGCAGGCTCGAGGGGCCAGATGGCCTACTCCTGCTCCTAGTTCTTATGTTATGTTATCACTGCTGAAGAGTACGGCTAGGAAATTCACTTCTAAAACATTTAACACCCAAATTAATTAATTAATTAAATATAATAGATGTGGTTGGGCAGGCAATGTGTTGCAGCTGTGGTATGCGGGAGCTGGTAGAATGCCAGTGCAATCTGCAGTGATCATATCTACAGCAACTGTTGGCTGTTTGAAGAACTTTGATTTCGTGCTGATGAGCTAAAGTCTGAACTGTGGATAATGTAACCTATCCGGGAGAGGGAGAGGTATCTGGATACTGTTTCAGAGGGCAGTCACACCCCTTAACCAAACTTAAATTAAATTTAGTCCTCGCTCAAGGACAGGAAGGTGTGATGGTAAGTGAGGAAGGTATGGGAATCCAGAATTTAGTTCTGGAGAAGCCTTGTCCAACAGGTATAAGGTTCTTGCTCCCACTATGGATGGGGGCATAGACTGCAGGTAAAATGAGTAAACTGACCAATGCACCATGGTAGAGAGTGCTGTTCATGTGGGAGGAGAAATGAAAAATGTAGTAGGAACAGGGGACAGCGTAGTTAGGGGAACAGATGGGAACAGAATCTGATGGGAGTCTTTGTGTTGACTATCTGAGACTGAGCTTCAAAATTTCTCTTTCCCTCTGCCAATACAACTCTTCAGAATTAATTTCAGCAGCTGACCATGCGTTACAATTCTGAATCATCCCAGCATAAAACTTCCTATCCTTCCTTACATCTACTTTTGTTTGAGAGTTCTATTTGGAGCTGACAGTACTTCTGTGCTGTTTGAATAGAGAGGTATTCTGTTGGAATAGATGCAGGTAGATATTGTGCAGTGAGATAACAAGGTATAGGGCTGGATGAACACAGCAGGCCAAGCAACATCAGAGGAGCAGGAAAGCTGACGTTTCGGGCATAGACCCTTCTTCAGAATTGGGGGAAAGGGGTTCTGAAATAAATAGGGAGCGAGGAGGAGGCGGATAGAAGATGGATAGAGGAGAAGATAGGTGGAGAGGAGACAGACAGGTCAAAGAGGCGGGGTTGGAGCCAGTAAAGGTGAGTGTAGGTGGGGATAGGAGGGGATAGGTCAGTCCAGGGAGGACGGTCAGGTCAAAGGGGCGGAATGAGGCTAGGAGGTAGGTGATGGGGGTGGGGCCTGAGGTAGGAGGAGGGGATAGGTGGGAAGAAGGACATGTTAGAGAGGTGGGGACAAGCTGGGCTGGTTTTGGGACATGGTAGGAGGAGGGGAGGTTTTGAAGTTGCGGTCCTTGAAAAACGAGGACATCTGAGATGTTTGGGAGTGGAATGCCTCCTCCTGGGAGCAGATGCGGCGGAAAAGGAATTGGGAATAGGGGAAGGCATTTTTGCAGCAAGGTGGGTGGGAGGAGGTGTATTCTAGGTAGCTGTGGGAGTCGATGGGCTTGAAATGGATATCGGTTCCCAGGTGGTTGCCAGTGATGGAAACAGAGAGGTCCAGGAAGGAGAGAGAGGTATCAGAGATGGTCCAGGTCAACCTAAGGTTGGGGTGGAAGGTGCTGGTGAAGTGGATGAACTGTTCGAGTTCCTCGTGGGAGCACGAGCCAACGCCGATACAGCAAAACAGAATCCCCCTCGTCCTCACGTACCACCCCACCAACCTCCGGATCCAACACATCATCCTCGGATACCTCTGCCATCTGCAATCCGACCCCGCCACCAAAGACATTTTTCCCTCCCCACCCTTATCTGCTTTCCGGAGGAACCACTCTCTCCGTGACTCCCTTGTCCGTTCCACACTCCCCTCCAGCCCCACCACAACCGGCTCTTTTCCCTGTAACCGCAGGAAGTGCTACACCTGCCCCTGCACCTCCCCCCTCACCCCCATCCATGGTCCCAAGACTTTCCACATCAAGCAGATGTTCACCTGCACATCTGCTAATGTGGTATACTGTATCCATTGTTCCCGTTGTGGCCTCCTCTACATCGGGGAAACCAAACGGAGGCTTGGGGACCGCTTTGTGGAACACCTACACCTGGTTCGCACTAAACAACTGCACCTCCCAGTCGCAAACCATTTCAAATCCCCCTCCCATTCCTCAGACGACATGTCCATCCTGGCCCCCCGCAGTGCCACAACGATGCCACCGCAGGTTGCAGGAACAGCAAATCCTCCCCCTCTCTCCCGATTTATTTCAGAACCCCCTTCTCCTCCCCCAATTCTGAAGAAGGGTCTATGCCCAAAATGTCAGCTTTCCTGCTCTTCTGATGCTGCTTGGCCTGCTGTGTTCATCCAGCTCTACACTTTGTTATCTCAAATGTTGTGCAGTGTTGCTCCCAGGTTCTGGATATAGATTGCTATTTACAGGTACTCCACTTCATTTGACAATGTACATAAAGATTGAAATAAATTCTATTCTATTTACAAAATCGTTTTTTCTTTCATGCACTCCTGACAATTTGTTTTATGATAACTCGGGGTAGAGTTCCCCCTCTTGCTGAATGCCTAAACACAAGAGGGAATTCATAAGGATTTTTAAGAAGGATAGAACTCTTTGCCAGTTCAATCTCAATTTACCCAATATTTGTTACAATCCTTCACAACCATCAATAACAACTTATATTTTTGTGCATCTCATGTGAGGAAACATTTGAAGGTTTTTCATGACAATGAGGCATTAGGAAGGCGTGACTAAAATCTTGGTTAAATGAAGGGTGATACAGAAGTAAAGAAAGTGAAGTGGCAGAGAGGTTAAGGGAGGAAATTCCAGGATTTGGAGTTGAGACAGCTGCCAATGTTGAGGTTGAAGGGATTGTGGGGAGGACAGAGGGCAGAGTTATGGGGACAAAGGATGTGAGAGTTAAAAGAGGCAAGGGCATGGAGAGCTGCAAATATGGGAGCGATGACTGAAATTCTCTCATCTCTCCAGAAATGTACCCATGTAAACCCGATGGAAGGTTATCGACCTGAAACATTAACTCTGTTTTTTTCTCCACAGCTGTTACTTGACCTGCTGAGTATTTCTGGCATTTTCTTATTCAATTTCAGATTTCAAGCATTTACAATATCTTGCTCTTGCCTAGTTGAACCTACTTCAGGCAACTATTGCTTGGTAGATCTGGTGTTGAAAATATTGAGCTGGTCACAAGTCCTTTCTTGTTCCTTTCTCTCTACCTCTTGCTGCAAACTCATTTACCTCTGGGAAATATATGGCTGCTATTTTTGATGCACACCGTTGTCCAATCGGCACTCAGCTGTTGTCAACCTGCATGTTCGCTCTAAATGTGCGTCCCACTCAGAGATATTAATAGCTACTGTCATACATTCATGCAAGGGAAATCTGCTGAATCAACCTGAATTTAAATGACACATCCATGTCACTAATAAAAAAAAATCTCCAGTCACTGGAGGATAGATTTATAAAGTGTCTCATCACGGAAAATTAAATATTTACACCTCAGTAAATAGATCAAAACAGAATTAACTTCTAATTACTTTTAGATACAGAACCCCCAAAAGTCTGAATGCTCTTGGGTCTCTGACTGAGAACACAATATAAACCGACACTTCAGTACTGCAGTGTCACAAGTGCCATTTTTCTAAATGACACCTTTATCTACAGCCCTACCTGTTCACTTGGGTGGATCTGAGATACCCCGGGCAACTAGCTGTTAACAGTAGGCACAGAGAAATTGACAAAGAAGTACTTGATTACAGATAGTCAACACAGTAAAAGATCTCAATATGTTTCACTGGAGAAAACGTTTGACACCTTAAAGGAAGATGAGGTGAAGATGTTTGGAGAGGGAATTCCAGAGCTTAACACTTAGACAACTGAAAGCACAGTTAAAACCCATCGGGTAAAGCAAACAGGGGATGTGCAAGTGACTAGAATTGGTGTAAACAGATCTTAGAGGGTTGTAGGACATGAGGAGGTTACAGAGATGGGGCAAGACCATGCTGGGATTGGAAGCCTTATCGTCAGACATAAAAGTCAAACTGAACTTACGTGAGACTCATAGAATTCATCCACTTCCTTTAGCAGCAACTCCTGGCTCTCAGGATGGGTGGCAAGCAGGTAAGAAACAAAGGACAGAACACTGCTGGTGGTTTCATATCCTGCTGCAAAGAAAAGGAAAGCCTGCCCCAAGATTTTATTCAGACTAAGGACCTTCTGGATTCTGGCTGGGCTTGACTTGGCCATGTCCTTTGCATTCTGTGTCTCGGGAGACTCCTCGATTTCACCACTGGAATTGGTAACATCGAATTTCTCCAGGGTAGCGTAATCAGTGGATATCCGGGTATCAAGCATGAGCTGCAGGAAATCTCTGCGTCTCTGTGAAATACAAGTTCCAACTTATTAACACCACTGCGCATCTCACACAATGTTGTAAGCCACCACTCCAAAAGGGATGTTGGCACACTTAGATAGGCAGACCTACATTAGGTGTTAGACTAGAAATGTGAGAAAAATATAGTAGGCCCATCAGGGGGGCAAAACAAAGATTTGATGCTCTTTCTGGATAAAGGCATCTGACTAGCTTAAACACTAATAGAGATTAGTTTGGTTGAACAACTTAATTTAGTGCTGTAAATTCTGTGCCTTTTTTCAAGCCTTAAGGCCTTGAATTACCGACTTCAGATTTTGAACATTGGTTATTTCTTCAGTCCAGTTGACAGTCAAGTGCATTTCTTTTTACTATGTCTCCCTAATGACCTGCTGAGTGAACACTGTGTCCACTATAGCACCAAGGCATGGAGACCAATAGACCTCAGGTCTGTTTTCCATTAGTCCTGGCGAAAGATAGTTGAGATGGGGCAGCAATTTCAGTTACATGCACCCTGGGCTTAGGGCTCCTACTCATCTGCAAGATTCCAGATGGGAAAGCCCCATGTGTGGACTTTGAGAGAGGACCAGAGTAGTCTCATCTAATTATATCCTCCACAGACAAACAGCCTGCTAACTTTCACTGTTCAAATTCTTGTGTGAAGAGTGGACTCCTGGGTGCAGGATGAAACTGTATAACATCATGGGAGATTTCAGGAATGTAGGAGATATCTGTGATAAAATAATCTATTTCCTGTGTGACCCATTGTACCAGGGAAGTCAGCATTCTCTGTAAAATGTAACATTCGCAGACATCAATTGCCTCAACCTCTCTACCCCTCTCAAACACTCCAACCTCTCCCCCGCAGAACGTGCAGCCCTCCACTCCCTCCGCTCCAATCCCAACCTCACCATAAAACC
>JAHRHZ010000020.1:55635083-55654228 GCA_024137785.1 Ginglymostoma cirratum | reverse complement strand
GAACTGAGATGAAGAGGAATTTCTTCAGCCAGAGGGTGGTTAATCTGTGGAACTCATGGCCTCCACAGCCTTCAGTGACAAAGTCATTGAATGTCTTTAAGACATAGATAGATAGGTTCATGATTAGTAAGGGAATCAAAAGTTACGGGGGCGAGGCAGGAGAAATGAAGATAAGAAACATATCGGCCATGATCGAATGACAGAGCAGACTCAATGGGCTGAATGGTTTAATTCTGCTTCTATATCTTACAGTTTTATGGTCTAACTTGTTGGGATTAGAGGCCAATAAATTTATCGGGTGTCATAATTGATATCCCAGAGTACTCAAAGCAGTCACCCCAGAAAAAAGTGGATGTACTGGTGGTCATTTTTCAAGATTCAACAGACCCTAGTATAGTCCTATGGTTTGGAGGTAGCTAACACAACCCCACAATTTAGAAAAGGAAGTAGAGAGAAAACAGGGGATTGTAGACTATCAGCCTGACATCAGTAGTTGGGAAAGTGTTAAGAGTACACGATAAATAAACATTTGGAAGCCAGTGTCAGGATTGCAGAGAGCCAATGTAAATTTACAAAAGGGAAATCATGCTTGACCAGTCCATTAGGATGGAATGGAACTAACAGAGTTGATACGGGGAGCTGTTGGATGTGGTTTAAAGGACTTTCAGAAGGCTTTCGATAAGGTGCCATTAAGAGATTAGCACGAAAAATTAAAGGCATTGGGTGTAGTGTACTGGCATGGATATCGAACTAGTTGACAAACAGGAAACAAAGAGTAGGAATAAATGGGTCTTTTTTCAAAAGCAACCAGTGACTTGTGGGTTACCACAGGGGATCAGTGCTTGGACCCCAGTTGTTCACCATATACATTAATGATTTATATGAGGGAACCAAATATAATAACTTCAAGTTTGCAGATGACACAAAGCTGGTGAGAGGGTGAACTGTGAGGTGGATGCAGAGATGCTTCAGTATGAATGGGACAAGTTGAGTGAGTGGGTAAATGCATGGCTGATGCAGTATTATGTGGAAAAATGTGAGGTTATCCATTTTAGTAGCAAAAGACAAGGCAAATTATTATCCATATGGTGACAGATTTGGAAAGGGAGAGGTGCAATGAGACCTGGGTGTCCTTGTACACCAGTCACTGTAAGTAAGCATGCAGATGCAGCAGGCAGTGTAGGAGGCAAATGTTGGGCTTTATAGTGACAGCATTTGAGTACAGGAGATTGGATGTCTTGTTGCAATTGTACAGGGCCTTGATGAGACCACAGCTGGAGTACCACAGCAGTTTCGGAGGAAAGATGTTCTGGCTATGGAGGGAGTGCAATAAAGGTTCACTAGACTGATTCCTGGAATGGCAGGCCTGGTGTATGAAGAGAGACTAAATCAATCAGGACCGTATTCACTGGAGTTTAGAGGAATGAGGTGGATCTCTTAGAAATCTAAGAAATTCTAACAGGATTAGACTGAGTGAATGTTGGAAGGATGTTCCCGATGATTGAGGAGTCTGGAAGTAGGATTCACAGTCTATGGATATGGGATAGACCATTAGGACTGGAATGCGAAGAAATTTCTTCAGCCAGAGAGTACTGAGCCTGTGGAAATCTCTGGCACAGGAAGTGGTTGGGGCCAAAACATTGAACGTTTTCAAGAAGTAACTAGATATGGTTCTGAGGGCTAAAGGGATCAAAGGATATGGGGAGAATGTGGGACCAAGGTATACTGAATTGGATAATCAGCCATGATCATATTGAATGGCAAAGCAGACTTGAAAGCCTGAATTGCCTACTCCTGCTCCTATTTTCCATGTTTTAGTTAAGTTCACACTGATGCGGTCTTGCATCTTTTCAGTTCCCAATAGGTGCTCAATGTGTAATTTCAAATGGCAATGGATTTGGCTGGGGGTCTGTTTGTTATATACGCTTGTGTTTCAAACTTAAACTTAAATAAAACTTTAGAAGGTCAGATTAAGAGGGTCATGTTGAATTGCTAAACTTGATTCCTTATCTTGGCTTTAGCACTAGCCTTGATCCTGGAGCAACGAGACATGAACTGTCCCCTAGTTATGATCCAGTCACAGAGCTTGAACATGGACAGGATTGGGACTGTTCTGCTTCCATCTATCCTATCCTCTCCTCTCGCCTTCGTTATCAAGGTTGTTACGGAGGGGGAGTGGCTAAACCCCTCTGATGATTAAGCCAAAACACAAGCCCCAACCTGTTATGACATCAGTAGAGGTTCCCTTCTAATAGTTACCCCCGACACACCCAGAGAAACTCACCTTTCCCCTTGTAATCTGTTAAAAGCATGGTTAAATGAAAGAAAATTCCCAATCCACTTTATAAATAAAAAGAAACAATTTATTTATTTAACCCTAACAATGAACATATTAACATAATTACTAACAAACCAAACAAATCCCTCCTAGACTACTAACAACTCCCTAACTGGCCTAAATTCTACTGAAATGCTGTTCAAATAAATGCAGGTCCCACTTACATAAAACCAAGTAATAAGACAATAATAAATTAAAACTTAATCTCTCCAAATTTGCACAGACTGTGTCTTCTGGAATGCTCTGCCTTTTCTGTTATGCCTCAAACGTCTTTCTTCCACTGATTCTGCTGTCAGGGATGTTTTCTCTTTTTGTGAGGACTTTTAGCTAGAAATGCCAAGACACATTTTTAGGATAGAAGGTGCTTTCTGTAATATGTAGATGACCGTGACAGCCAACTTTTCCCTCGAGAGAGAAAGAGCGCGAGAGAGAGAGAGAGAGAGAGGCAGACAGACAGACAGAGCTGAGGGTTCTTAACCTGGGCAGATGGCAGTTAGCTCGAGGGTCTCTGTCCAACTGCTCCCTTCTTTGTACCCGCGATGACATAACAATATTTCTCACGTAGGATTGGTTCGATGTTGTCAACACCATCAGATTTGAAAACTGTTGTCTTTGTAAAAATGCTCCTTGGCCTTTCAATATAAATGTTTCAATTTCAGGTATTTTCTATACTGGCAACCTCCAGCTGCTGCTCACAGACATACATTTTAAAAGTCTCTAAGCACAGAAAAAAACACCTCAACTCTTAAAGGGACCACACACTCCTCCCTCTCTATCAGGTTCACAAACAAATTCTAGCTTCCGCCCTTCTACTTTATGAGCACTCTACACAACGTCATAACAAGCTGCACAAGTGAATAAACACATGGGTAAGGGCTATATGATCAGACCTCTCTAAACAACACTCCACTAACAACTGTCACCTGCAGAATAGACGAAAGAACAAATAGTTGCGTCTTATCATGTACTTTCAGATTTCACCCCTTGTAACATCTTCGGGATTTTGCGATAAGTGGCAATGATAGAGCTCTTTTTAAGAAAAAATACCATCAAATGTAATTTTCTGTAAATTATCAGAAGGTAATATCAAAGAGACAGAATTAATGATGAGCATCTAGAAGCCTTTTAAATGATAAAATATTCATTACTTTCAAATGCAAAATTGCCTCAAATGCAGAATGTTTATTAAATCACTGCTAAAGATGCCACATTGACAGGGCTCAAAACTGAAGCTGTTGATATATTCTCTTGTTTGCTGGCTTGGGTTTCTGATCCATTCTGGCATGTCAATTGGTTAGAATGTTGAATTTGCTCCCATAAGGAGTATTTAATGTGAATGGCACAGATACATTTAAGGAGAAGCTACAGTGTCAATTCTCCCTGCTGCCTCTTCAAAGCAGTCAGTCTTTGTTAATCCACTTTTATAGAGTGTTGGAAGACTGTTCAACTGTGGATGGTATCATAGTCCAACCCACAATGTTTAACAATTTTCACCTTTGCAGCAGCTTGGAATTTGTGAGAATCGGAGGCCATTCCACACACTGTGCCTATGCCAGTTCTCTGAAAGAGTTACTCAATTTGTTAATGCGTTGCTTACATGCCTGAAAAAAAACTTCTTGAATTCAATTTTGAATTCCTTTTATACAGACATCCAGTTAATTGGAACCACAATTCATAGTTGAAACTTTGAGACATAGAAATGGTTGAATGAGGCCTCTTATGGTGCAGTGGTAGTGTCTCTACCTCTGAGCCAAGAAACCTAGGTTCAATTAGGGCAGCACGGTGGCTCAGTGGTTAGCATTGCTGCTTCACAGTGCCAGGAACCCAGGTTCGCTTCCACCCTTGGGCGACTGTCTGTGTGGAGTTTGCACATTCTCCCTGTGTCTGCATGGATTTCCTCCGGGTGCTCTGGTTTCCTTCCACATTCCAAAGATGTGCAGGTTAGGTGGATTGCCGATAGTATCCAGGTGGATTGGACATGCTAGTTGTCCATTGTGTCCAGGGATATGTAGATTAGAGGGATGGGTCTGGGTGGGATGCTCTGATGGTCAGTGTGGACTTGTTGGACTGAAGGGCCTGTTTCCGCACTGTAGGGATTCGATGATCTATGAAGTTCTACCTGCTCCAACGGTGTACAATAACATCTCTGAATGGATCCTAGCTCCTATTAGGAAAATATCTGGAAATAGTTTAAAAGGATGATGGGGATCTTGCTGAGCAGCTTGTGAGGGCGTACCTGGTAAACTGATTTAGTACTGCTAGTCACCTTACTTCATATTCTGTACTAAAATTTAACAGATGGGAAACTCATTTGGTTGCCCTCATGATACAAGACATGCAGGCACAGAATTTATAAATGATTAAGGATTATGTGCAGGTTTGGGTGGATTAGCCATGCTAAATTGCCCATAGTGTCCAGGGATGTGCAGGCTAGGTAGATCAGCCATGGGAAATACAGGGTTACAGGGTAGGGTCGAGGGCTGGGTCTGAGTGGGATGCTCTTCAGAGGGGTGGTGTGGACTTCATGAGCTGAATGGCCTGCTTCTACACTGTTGGGATTCCATGGTTCTATGACATGGAATTTTTATGCACAGAAACAGGTCAGTCAGTCCAACCAGCCAATTCCAATATTTACTGCTCCCCTCAAGATTTGTCCCATTCTCCTTCTCTATCCCTATCAGCATTTTATTCTATTCCTTTCTCTCTTCTGTGTAGCTTCTCCTTAAATGTATCTGTGCTATTCACATTAAATACTCCTTACGGGAGCAAGCTCCACATTCTAACCAATTGACAAAAAAAGTTTATCAATAATTCCTCATTGGTGTCATCAGTGGCTATCTGGTATTTATAACACCAGTTTTGAACTCCTGATGCCTAGCTTTCCTGAACTATAGATTGTTAAATTTAGCCCAAAAGATGGTGAATTTATTCTTTAGAATATCAATGGCTACAATGGTGTATTACTTTCCAGGAATATGGATTTTGTTTCAGAAATCCTGGGTTTTAACAGAAACTTCCATCATAAGCCACATAGTGATTTCAAAGAACTTAGAAGAAACATCCTGGTTACTGACTCACCTCAGAACAAATATTCATCACTTCTCAGGTTTCACGTAAATAGGATTATTTGTTTTGCTATTCATTCTTGCCATGTGAGTGTCACAGGCAACGCCAACATTTATTGCCCAATCCTGTTTCCACTTGAGACAATAGTGGTAAACCACTTCCTGACCAACAGCAATTCATCTGGTGAAGGCACTCACACAACATCATTAGTTACACAATTCTAATGCCTCTAAATTGTCAGATGCTTGTTGAACTCCCCAGTAGTCAATGAGTACAAAAGACATTATCTTTGGTCCATACCATAAACCACTTGCTAGCTACCATAAACAATACAGCATAGGAACAGGCCCTTCAGCCCACCATGTCTGTGCCAACGATTCTCTGCCTGTTCGAGTGTCTAAATGCCTCTTAAACATTGTTAATGTCTCTGCTTCTACCCTGACAATGAGTTCCAGGCACCCACCACCCTCCAAATAACTTCCTTCTTTAAACTTTTCCCCTCTCGTTTTAAACTTATGCCCCCTAATACTTGACATTTCTACCCAGGGAAACAGACTCCGACTACATATGCTATCTCATATTTAATAATTTTAGATACCCTTTGTATTTTTGAATACCTCTATCGGGTCGCCCCTCAGCCTCTGACACTCTAGCATAAACAATCCAAGTTTATCCAAACTCTCTTTATAGCTAATACACTCCAATCCAGGCAACATTCTGGTAAATCTGTTTTGCACCATCTCCAAAGCCTCCACATCCTTCCTTTGGTGTAGCAACCAGAATTGCACTCAATACTCCAGATGTGGCCTAGCTAAAGTTTTATACAGCTGCAACATGACTTGCCTACTTTCATACTCAAAGCCCCAGACAATGAAGGCAAGTATTTCGTATGCCTTCTTTACTAACATATCCACTTGTGTTGCCACTTTGAGGGAGCTACGGACTTGAACCCCAAAATCTCTCTGTATATGTCAATGCTCCTAAGGGTCCTTCTATTTACTGTACACTTTTGTCTTGCATTTGAGCTCTCAAAATGCATCACCTCACACTTGTACGGATCAAACTCCATCTGGATTTCTCCACCTAACTTTCCGACTGGTCTATATCCTACTGATCCTTTGCTAACCTTCCTCACCATCCAGAGCTGCACCAATCTTTGTGTAGACTACCAAATGACTAATCAGACCATCTTCTTTTTACTCCAGATCATATGTATATTACGAACAATAGAAGTACCAATACAAAGTTGCTGGAAAAGCTCAGCAGGTGTGGCAGCATCTGTGAAGGGAAAAACAGAGTTAATGTTTCGGGTCTGATGACCCTTCCTCAGAACCGTGAGGAAGGGTCACTGGATCCGAAACGGTAACTCTGTTTTTTCCTTCACAGATGCTGCCACACCTGCTGGGCTTTTCCGGCAACTTTGTTTTTGTTCCTGATTTACAGCATCCACAGTTCTTTCGGTTTTTACAGAGGTACCAGCACCAATCCCTGCGGAACAACAGTTCAACCCTCACCCTGGCAACTAAACTCTCAACCTTGGTGTCATTTTGCGCCACAAAATGAGCTTCCAGCTGTATACTTGCCCCCTCACTAAGGCCACCTACTAACACCATGGTAGAATTGTCCAATTCCAGCCGTCATCTCATCTGTGGCTAAAACCCTTGCCCAAGCCTTTGTTACGTCCAGCCTTGCCCGTTCCTGAACTTCTGTCTTCCAGCCTCTGGAACCTTAGGGTCATTCAAAAGCTGCCCATTTCCTAGCCTGCACAGACTCATTCACACATCACACCTACGTTTGCAGGCCTACAATTGGCTCCTTGTTAAGCAGATACCTCAATTTCGAATTCTCTCATTTGTCTCCTTGCTCTTCCATTGCCTCATCCCACACCTCCACAAATCCCCATTTTGGTAACCCCCTCTATCTCTATGAACCTGCAAGATATCCAAGCTCCTCTCAATCCAGTCACTCGATTTTCATTACTCTACTGATGCCAGCCATGCCTTCAGCTGCTGAGGCCCTTAGTTCTGAGATACCTTCAGTAAGCCTCCCATCTACCTTTCTGCCTTTAAGAGGCCCTTAAAACCAATTCTTTCATCAACCCTTTTAGTTATCTGACCTAATATTTTCTATGGTTCGATATCAATAATGTTACTGTAAAGCATTTGGCATAGTTTTAAAGGCGATGTATAAATACAACTCATTGATGTTTGATTGCCCAGATTAGCGGGTTTAATGCGCTATAAACAGCAAGCCAGCTAATTTCAACTGAGTCATTAACTGGGATAACAAACTGGTCTTCTTCACTGGAGACACTGCCTGCCCTTGTTTGACTGGTTACCCTTCATTCTCTCCAGAAAAACATGTTTCACAAAGGAAAAGAGCTACAGAAGTGAGCATTGGCCCTCTAGAGAGCAAGTCGGGGAAACTAACGTTGGAAACAAAGGAAACAGCAGAAAATTTGAACTAATTTTTTTTCAATGTAGAAGATACAAATAACATTCAAAATTATAACCGCAAATCAAAGGGAGTGAGGAACTTTTTAACAAATATATTCACGAGGGGAATAACACTGAGAAAAGTTCTGCAACAAAAAGCTGACAAGACCCCAGGTGCTGGCAGACTTAATCCTAAAAGAACTGGCTATTGAGATAGTAAATGTACTGGCTTTAAAATTCCAAAATTCTCTCAATTCTGACAAGGTTGTATCAATTTGAAAAATAGCTAATTTAACTCCTCTACTTAACAGAAGAGGGAAACAGCAAGAATGAAGCTGAGGCAAGTTAGTTTAGCATCTGTCATTGGGAAAATGATGGAATCTATTATTAAGGAGACAGAAAATGGGAATGCAATCTGGCAGCTAACACGATCGAGAGAAAGGGAAGCCGCGCTTGAATAATTTATTGGACTTCTTTGACCATGTAACAAAAACATGGAGTGACGGAAATCTGCAAATGTGATGTACTTGGGTTTTGAGAAGACACTTAACAAGATGCCACAATAAAGGTTATGAAATAACCCCACAGAGGCCAGTATTCCGTCACTAAGTCACCCTTTATTTACATGTGAAGAGTCCTTGACACTGATTCAGCTCCCTCAGAGCCAGCTCTCGAAGAAGGGTCTAGGCCCAAAATGTCAGCCTTCCTCCTCCTCTGATGCTGCTTGGTCTGCTGTGTTCATCCAGCTCTACACCTTGTTATCTCAGAACCACAGATATCCCTGTTTATATCAGTCAGCCAGGATTCCCTGATTGGACCAGGTTAACAACCTCAATCAGGGAACTCATATGCTATGAAGACTAGTTGGCTGACCGTTTTACAATCACGACATCCCTCCCTCTCTAAGTCCACGGACACAGGCCTGTTCTTTTACTTGTGGCCTCAGATATGGGCAGTATGTACTGACTGTAGCCTGCCTCTTGTGGTTTCTTGGAAGAAATTCATCTTCTTCTTCATGCGGTAAAGATGTTTAGGCTGAGACATCCATCTCAGACTCTGAGGGTTCTTCTATGCTAGATGGAGTGAGAGAACCCATGGGTTCCAACAGGTCTTCCAGCTGTTCCGAGGGGCCGGGTATGTTTAGCTCCAGCCCCATTTGCAGCTTGGCAGCTTTCATGTGGTCCACCTGCTTGTTCAAGATACCTCACCTATCCGAACTATGTATGTCAAGGGACTAGACCTGGTGTTGACCGTGCCTCTTGCCCATGCAGGACCATTTCTGTGGTTTTGTCCCCAGGTTTTGTCCCCTGAAGTAAAGTGTCTCTCTCGCTTAGAGGAATCTTGTGTCTGGCATTGTCATTCCTGATGCCATTTCACCCTCACCCCAGGTCCGGGAAGATCAGATTTAACCAGGTCTGGAGTCATCCTCCCAGGAGCAACTCTGCTGCAGCTATCCCTGTAGTTGTACGAGGCGTGGTCTGATAACCAAACAGGAACCGGGACAGTTTGGTATCAAGTGAAGCTGTAGGGAGTTTCTTTAAGCCTGCCTTCAAAGTTTGGACTGCTCTTTCCTCCAAACCATTGGATGATGGATGCTATGGAGCCGTCCTTATATGTCGAATGCCATTTGACTTTAGGAAATACACAAATTACCTGCTGCTAAATGATGGCCTGTTTTCTGTGACCAACATTTCTGGGAGGCCACGCATTGCAAAAGAAGCTTGCAGCTTTTCTATTATCATCCCCATGTTTGACAAATGAATTCTATCCATGTCCAAACACTTTGAGTGAGCATTCACACTAAGAACGTTGAGCCCATGAAAGGACCAGCATAGTTGACATGTAACTGAGTCCAGGGTTTACCCAGCCAGTCCCACAAATGTGGGGGAGGGGGCTGCTGGCGGTAATTTTTGTCCTTGTTGGCACTCTGGGTACTGCCCCACCAACGCAAGCGTTTCGGCATCCAATCCTGGCGACCAGATATAACCTTTCACTGACATCTTCATTTTGGACACCCCTGATGAAGTTCAACCAGTATCTGGCTGCGAACTTTGCCCGGGACAACCACTCCTTCTCCCCATAATAAAATGCCATCGTCTTCAGTGATCTAGTCATGCTGGGTCAAGAAAGGTTTCAATTCTGGTTGTGATGGTCCTTTTGTTTCCCCCATCACTACCAGCTGTTTTCATTTTGCCAGGGCCAGATCCTTTGCATCCACAGTCCGATATTGTCAACAGTGACCAGAAGGGCGTTCAGAAACTTGAAAACCAGAACGGACTCTTCCAGTGGTGGCACCACCGGTGGTATATCTGCCAGTGGGAGGCAGCTCAAGGCAAACGCATTTACTACTTCGCCTCCCAGATGGTGTTCCAACTTATAATTTTGTATGCACTTAGAATGAGAGACCACCACTGAATTCGACCTGAAGCTACGGACGGCACAGCATTGTCCTCTTTGAGTCGCCCTCGCAGGAGCTTATAGTCTGTTACTATTACAACTTTACATCCATAAAGGTACTGGTGGAACTTCCTCACACCAAAGATGACCAAGCCTTCTTTCTCTACCTGGGCTAATTTGCACTCTACATCAGCCAAAGTCCAAGAAGCATGCGCTATTCGGTATTCATCTCCATTAGGTCATCCGTGAGCCAACACTACCCGATTCCATATGGGGAGGCATCGCATGTCAGCACCAGATCTCGTTTGGGATCACTGTGTGCCAATAGCTGCTTCTTCATTTCCCTAAAGGCTACATCTTGGCTACAAGACCATTTCTAAGGCTACCCCTTTTTCAATAGCAGACGTAAGGTGGCCAAGATGGAGGCCAGATTACATATGAACTTTCCATAGTATTTCACAGATCTAAGCTCCGGTATGAACATGGGAGCTGGGGCACCTTTGACCACCTTCACTTTATCTTCTAATGGGTATTACGTGGTCTTGTCGACTCTGATGCCCAAGTTGGTCACGAGGGGTGCCTGGAATACACATTTTCCCCTTCTAAGGCATATACCCACCTGGGAGGAATGTCTAAGGATTATGTCTAAGTTCTCGAAGTGTTCTTTATTGGTCTTCCCTCCTATTAGCACATCATCTAGATAAATGGCAACCTGGGGTTGACCTTGTAAAATGTTCTCCATTGTCTGCTGAAAAATGGCACAGGCTGATGATACCCCAAAAGCCAGTCTCGTATTTTGGTACAAACAATTATGGATATTAATTATAGCATGCTTCTGTGAATCCTCACCCAGCCGCAACTGCATGGCTCATGTCCAGTTTTGTGAAGGACAGCCCCCTTGCCAGCTTTGCGCGCAAGTGCTCCTTACAAGGGATTGAGTATTTATCCAGCTGTGAGAAGCAGTTTACTGTTTGTTTAAAATCCCCACAAAGGTGAACCAACCCATCAGGGTTCACAATTGGTACGAAAGGCGTTGCCCATTCTGCAAACTGCACTGGTTCAAAGATTTCTTCACTTTTCAGCCTCCTGATTTCTGTCTCTACTTTTGCCTGTTAGGCAAATGGCACTGGTCGGGTCTTGCGGAATCGTGGAACTGCT
This sequence comes from Ginglymostoma cirratum, assembly GCA_024137785.1. Lineage (NCBI taxonomy): Eukaryota > Metazoa > Chordata > Chondrichthyes > Orectolobiformes > Ginglymostomatidae > Ginglymostoma > Ginglymostoma cirratum. Next base: position 55,642,834 of record JAHRHZ010000020.1, on the reverse strand, counting down.
TCCTGGTCAACATACACGGTGGCCTTGGCTCCTTTGACAGTCCCCAGACCTTCCTGAACAACTTCCAGGTATTTAGTTAGGACTTCACTCAGGTAGCACTTTTCTAATCAAAAAATGTTGAGCTAATCAATGTGAATCTTTCTCAACTAATTTCGCCACATTAGGCTCTGGCCCGAGTCTTTTACTACAATCAGTGGTAACTGAACCAGCTGCTTCTCATAAGAGACCTGAACCAAAGTTGTACCCTTGACCTGCGAAGGTTCTCAGGTATAGGTTCTCAGTCTAGCCGAGGTCCTACACAAATGTAAGGGTTGGAATGCGGAACAAATTTTGTTAAAGACTGGTTCTGCAATCACTGATACAGTCACGTAGGTATCAACCTCCATTATAATTGAAAAACCATTTAACCAGACGTTTATTTTGATTAGTTCCGATTTGGATGTTGCTAAGCAATTTAACTGTTCCAAATCAGATACAGGTGGACTTTCCACGGTGTGCACTCTCCTGGTACTGGTCAATGATAGTAGGCGCTTTTGTATGGTTACATCATTAATCCCACATATCAAACAGTGTCTCTGCACCTCGTTAAGGGTTAAATCAAAATCACATGCCTCTGTCAGTCATCTTAACCTCGTCAGAAACCCTGACATGGATACCCCTGATTCTTGAACTGCCTAGTAAAACCAACAACATGTCAGAATTAGAGGAGGCTTGGGCTTATAATATTCCTTAACCAAATCTGTCAACTCTTGAAAGGTTTTAGTATCTGCTGTCTCAGGAGATGTTAGGCTCCTAATAAGTGAAAAAGCTGCATGTCCACAAACTGTCAGAAGAATTACTTGTTGCTTTTCATCTGTTCCAATATCATTCGCCCCCCCAAAAATAAAGCATTCTTTCCAAATACTGGGCCCAGTTGAACAAGTCAAGCTTCCCAAATAATGGCATGTTGCCAGAAATGCTTACCCTAACTCAAAGACAACTATTGGCGAACAAATTCCTTCAGGAGCGTATTTTTTTCTCCCATCACGACTGAAATAAAGTACACAGAGGCTGGTGTTCCATCACTAAGTCACCTTTTGTTTACACGTGCATAGTACCTGAAACTGATCCAGCTTTCTCAGAGCCAACTCTCAGAGTGAACTGAACCTCTGAACATCCTGTTTATATCTATCGGCAATGGCTCCCTAATTGGACCAGGTTAATAGCCACAATCAGGGAACTCATATTCTGTGAGGTCTACCTGGCTGACCTCATTTCGATCACTACAGGTTCCGACATAAAATAAATGTTCACCATGTTGGGGGTGGAAGGAACAGGGAAAGCACACTGGCTAGCTAACCAGAAGAAAAGGGTAGGCATAAATGGCTCATTTATAATGATTCATAAATAGTATTGGCAAAATGTAAGGAGTGCGATGCCACAGGGATCAGCCTCAACTATTTACGATTTACATAAATGATGAAGGGACCGAATGAATGGCTGTTAATGCACAAAGGCGGGGGATAGTAAGGTGTCAACAGCAGGTAGAGAATCTGAAAAGGGACGTAGGCAGGTTAAGTGCATGCTCAGAAATTTGGCTGATGGAGTAGAACACATGAAAGTGAACTTGTCCATTTTAGCAGGAAGAGTAGAAAAACAAGTTTATGATTTAAACAGAGAGATTGTAGAATTCTGAGGGTTTCATGGATTTTGAATCATCAAATGGCTAAGAAAGCAATAGAATTTATTGCAAGGAGAATGACACATTGAAATTGATAAGTTTTACAATGTTCATCTCCTTATTTAAGGAAGGACATTATTCTTTTAGAAGCACTTCAGAGAATGTTCACTTGTCTAATTCCTCAGATGGAGGGGTTTTATTATGAGGAATGAATTGGACAGGCTGGGCCTATATTAATTGGAAGTTAAAAAAATGAAAAGTAAACTTAGTGAAGGTGAAAGGATATCTCCCCCTCGTGAGAGAGACTAAAACTAGGAGAGACAATTTAAAAATAAGGGGTCTCACATCTAATATGGAGGTGATAATTCTTTTCATTTGAGGGCCTTGAGTCTGTGGAATTCTCTTCTATAAAGAATCATGGAGACAGGGTCATTGAATATTTTTAAGACAGTAGTATAGTGGTTCACAAGGATACTCCCTGTATCTCTTTCTGTCTTTGACTGCTTTCTGTTAAGGTCGTATCTGTGTTCTGATCTCCTTCACCCTGCAACACCTCTGCTTATAGCTCTCCATTGTTTATGTCCACCCCAGGCCTTCTTTCTTAATTTCTTTCCTATTGATACCGCTGCTAGCTTGAGGGTACGCAGGTCACATATACCAGTATATCTAACTAAACAAGAAAATAACAATTGATCTGTGGCGCTGTTGCAAAATCTTAAAGGTTCTTTTCAAACATTCTTAAAGACAATCATAATGACCACAGATATTTTGAATAAATTCTAAATATCTTCTACAATATTGTTTTAAGGTCAATTACAGAATAATTGATCCTAAATTACATCTGCAGCCAACATTCAGAAAGGCCTCTAACACTGGAATTCCCTCTTAGAGTTACCAGATAGTGAAGTAATTTCCAAAGGGAATCATTGTAAAAACAAACACTTCAGAAAAGCCATTAGACTGATGGCAATTCTGAGACACCCAATGACACCTTTGGGAAAAAATTCCAGTATTTCTCAGTGTGCAGGTGAACAATACCTCCCTCATTCATCCCCTAATGGTTACAATACCTGTAGCACTCCAAGAACTGTTTGAGACGGCTCAATGATATAATTTAAGTAAAATAAAACAATGATGGCGAGGGATAATGAGGGATTTGACATCATGCAATTAGGGCCACTATCCGTCTTACAGCTTGCCGCACAGAGCTGATAATGCAAGTTCAGCTTACGAGATATTTTTGTGTGTGCTTTGCAACATATGCAGATTGTACAGACTATCACCCCCTTTCGTTACCATGCATATAGATGTCCATCATAGTTATTTTTAACCATGATTTCTTCTATCAAGGTCATGTTCAACTGACAAAAAAAATTAAGATTTAACTCAGCTGCCTTTCCTCACCAATTTTGATTGGAACAGGGACAGTAATTGGAGCACTTCGCTACACTCCTGGGGAAGCAGACATCACTAAATCAGGAATAAGGCCTTTATAAAGCTTGTCTAAATTAGCTGTAATATAACATTCCTGCATATTTGGGGTACTGACCATTCTGCGCCCTGAACAGGCCTCTGGTCATGAAGTACTGAGCATCCCACAGCAGGAAGCTTAAGTCGCCAGTCTCCCAAACATCTGCAGTCTGCAGTCAAATCCAATTCCGGGAAACTGCCAGCATTCCAATAGAATTAGGAATCTAACCACAACACATAGGAGCAGAACATGGCTATTCAGTCCATCGGGTCTGCTCCACCAGTCAGTGAGATTGTGGCAGGTATGATAATCCTCAACTCAATTTTCCTGATAATTTCCAAACACTCTTGATTTCTTTAATGATTAAACATTTGTCTATCTCAGCCTTTGAAATACTTAATAATCAACCTCGGCAGCTCAACTCTACCTTAAATGGGTAACCCTTTATTCTGAGATTATACCCTCTGGTCCTAGATTCTCACACAGGGGTAAAAATTTTTCCGTATTACTCTACCAAGACCCCCAAGAATCTTGCATGTTTAAATTAGGTTGCGTCTCATTTTTCTAAACTCCAATGAGTACAAGCCCAGCCTACTCAACCTCTCCTCATAAAACAGTTCCCCCCAAATCCAGGATCAACCAAGTGAACATTCTCTGGACTGTATCCAATGCTATTTTCTCTTTCATTCAAGAAGGAGGCCAAAACAGTCCATAATATTCCAGCTTTGTTCTGACTAGTGCCTTATATAACTTTAGAAAGACTTCCATCTTTTTGGTCTCTCGCTTTGAAATAAAGGCCAATATTCTACTTGCCTTCCTTGATATCTGCTGAACTTGGATGCTAGCATTTTGTGAGTTATGCATGAGAATTCCCAAATCCCTTTGTGTTGTAGCTTCCTGCAGTCTATCTTCACTTAAATCATATTCAGCTCCTCAATTCTTCATGCGAAGTGCATAATCTCACATTTTCCCACATTATATTCCATCTGTTATATTTCTGCCCATTTGCTTGATCTGTCTCTTTCCCTCTGCAAACTCTCCCTGTCATCATTAATTCCACCTAATTTGTGCCACCTGCAAATTTGGTTTTATTTGCTTTCCTCACCCAGGTTAGGAAAATACATTGTAAATAATGATTGCCACAGCACTGACCCTTGTGGCATTCCAGTAGTTAAAGGTTGCCATCCTAAAAATGTTCCCCTAATCCCAACTCTCTGCTTTATAATAGCTAGTTAATCCTCTATCCACGTTAATATAATACCTCTAACGCAATGGGCTTTTATCTTATTAAGCAGCCTAATGTGTCGTGCTTTATCAAACATGTTCTGGAAATCCAAATATAATACACGCGATCCTTCTCCTTTATCTATCCTGCTTGTTACTTCCTTAAAGAATTCTAGGAAATATATTAGGCATAATTTCCCCTTTGTGAAGCCATGGTGACCCTGCTTAATCAGATGATGCATTTCTAAATGTTCTGCTGTTACATCCCTTTTTATAGACATTAACATTCTCCCAAAGACAGATGTTAAGCTAACTGGTTTATAGTTACCTGTGCTTTTTATCTCCTCCCATTTTAAATAAAGGTGCTACATTGGCAATTTTCCAATCCTATGGGACTTATCCAGAATTTTAAAATTCCTCGAAGATTATTAATAGTGCATTCACCATCTCTGTAGCTGCTTCTTTTAATAATCTAGGATGCTTTCCATCAGATCCAGGGGACATCTTGGCATTTAGCCCCATTAGTTTCCCTTGTACTTTTTCTCTCATAATAGTTATTGTATTTATTTCCTCTCCTCCTTTTCCCTTTGTTTATTTCACAGTTTTGGAACGCTATTATTATCTTCTACTGTGAAGACTGACACAAAATATTTTATTAACTCCTCCATTATTTCCTGGTTCGCCATTCTTATTACCCTGCTTTACTTTCTAAAGGGCCTGCATTCACTTTGGCATCTCCCTTCTCCTCTTTATATATTTGAAGAAGCGCCTCTTGCTTCGCTTGCCATGAAATTATTTGCAAATTTACCCTCAAAAATTTTTTTCTCCCACTTTATTATTTCTTTTTAAATATGCCAATCCCAGGCTTACCACTTGTCTTTGCTTCATTACATGACTTTTCTTTCAATCTGATCCAATCCATAGCTTCTGTGGTTAAACATGGTTGGATTACACCCTTCTCAGAATCCTTCTTTCGCAGTGAAATATCTATTTGTTGTGAGCTATAGGAACACAGGGTCAGGAGTAGACCATTAGCATCTCAAGCCTTCTGCCATTTAATGAGATCATGGATGATCTGTGGCCTAACTCATATAGCTGTCTTTGGCTCATATCCTTTCATACAATTGCTTAACAAAAAAAAAACTATCTCAGATTTAAAATTAACAACTGATCCAGCATCAACTGCTGTTTGTGGAAGAGAGTTCCAAACTTCTATCACCCTTTGTGCTTCCTAACGCCTCTCCTGAACGGTCTGGACCTAATTCTCAGACTATGCGCTCCATTTCTAAAATCCTCAAACAGTGGAAATAGTTTATCTACCCTATATTTTCTTGTTAACATCTTGAAGACTTCAACCAGATCATCCTTTAATCTTCTAAATTCTTGAGAAAACAGGCCTAATTTGTATAATCTCTCCACATAACCCCTGATGTCTAGGTATTATTCTTGTAAAGCTACATTCTACTCCTTCCAAGGTCAACATATCCTTCCTAAGGTGGGGCGCCTAGATCTGCTCAGAGTACTGCAAGTAGGGTCTAACCAGGGTTTTGTATAACTGCAGCATAACTTTTGCATCCTAGTACTATTGTCTTAAATCTCTGCCCTTGGTCCTCAACTGTCTTTGCTGCTAAACGCCTGTCTCAGTCCACTCCCATGAACTCTGTCCTCATTCCTTTGTAGTACCCTTATTTAAGTTTAGCACAGTTGCTTCCAACCTAAGTTTCTCACTCTCAAACTGAGTGCTAAATTCTACCCTGGTATGCTCACTGTTTCTAATGGAGTTTTTTACGCTGCAATCATTCACTAAAACTCTCTCATTAATAAATCCAGATCCAAAACAGCCTGATCTCTGGTTGGATCCATAACATATTGTTCAGTCCCAAATACATTCAATGAATTCTTCCTCATGGCTACCTCTACCAACCTGTCTTTCCTAATCTCCATGAAGATTAAAGCACTCATGATTAAAGTACTGCATTTGTTACATGCCCTCATTATCTCCTGACTTATTATTTGTCCCACTCTCTATTGTTAGGGAGCTTATAGACTATTTCTACCAATGTCTCCTTCTCTGCATTATTTCTTATCTTCACCCGTATGGATTCTCCATTTCTGATCCAAGATCATTTCTTGGCATTATAATTATTCTACCCTCGTATTAACAAAGCAACTCCACGATTCTTTACTTCCTGTCTGTTCTTTTGAAAAGTCACACACCCCTCAATGTTTATTTCCCAGTTTTGGCCTCATTGCAACCATGTCTTTGTAATAGCTATAAAATCATACCCATTAATCTGTTTGTGCCATTAATTCATTCATTTTGTTCTGAATACGCGCATTCAAGTAAAGAACCATTAGTTCTACCTTTTTTCCACTTTCCCCCTTAACCCTATTTGCTGTTGTTTCTCTATGTTTACAAACTCAGTCCCTTCCTGTTCAACTCAGTACTGATATTTAAATAGCTGCCCTATCCTCTTCCTTTGTAGCCCTATATTTCACTTCTCCCAATGCCTCCTCCACTCCTGAATTAGTTTAAAGCCGTTCCCAGGACCCTAGTTATTCAGTTCACCAGGACACTGGTCCCAGCACAGTTTACTAAAAGCCGTCCCACCGGAACAGCTCTCTTCTACCTCAATAGTGATGCCAGTGCCCTGATGAACTGAAACCGACACCAATTCTTGCGCCATGCATTTCACTCCTTGCCTTTATTTACTCCATTCCAGTTTGCCTGCAGCTGAAGTAGTAATCCTTAAATTATTACCTTGGAGGTTCTGCATTTCAATTTAGCTCTGAACTGTTCAAATTCTTCCAGCATAACCTCCTTTCTAGTCCTATCAATGTTATTGGTACCAACATGGATTCTGACTACAGGATCCCTCCCCTCTCACTCTCACATGCCAAGTTCTTCTCCAGTCCTGAGGTGATTCCTTAACCCTGGCTCTGGGCAGGTAACACAGCTACACAGATTAGTATCTAAGCCCTGATTATACTTTTACTTTAAAGATGAGACATTTTCACCAATCCTACTCACTGGTCAGCTCTGCACTCACGTCACGCTATGGTTTGTGACGTCTCTCAGTTGTTAATCTCACTGCAGGTCAGCTTCTTGATTCATGTCTTTTATCAACTCCATTCACCCCTCACTCTGAAGAGTTTACTTAGAGTTATAGAGATATACAGCAGGGAAACGGACCCTTTGGTCCAACTCGTCCATGCCAACCAATGTCCTAAACAAATTTAGACCCATTTGCCAACATTTGGCCCATATCCCCCAAACCCTTTCTGTTCATTTACCCATCCAGATGCCTTCACCGCCTCCACTGGCAGCTCATTCCATACATGCACCACCCTCTGCTTGAAAAGGTTGCCCCTTAGCTCCCTATCCCTCTCACCTGA
>JAHRHZ010000020.1:55617575-55634683 GCA_024137785.1 Ginglymostoma cirratum | reverse complement strand
GCAGGCCAGGCAGCATCAGAGGAGCAGGAAAGCTGACGTTTCGGGTCTAGATCCTTCTTCAGAAAAATGAAGATTTCATTTTTCTGAAGAAGTGTCCAGACCCGAAACGTCAGCTTTCCTGCTCCTCTGATGCTGCCTGGCCTACTGTGTTCGTCCAGCTCTACACCTTGTTATCTCAGATTCTCCAGCATCAGCAGTTCCTACTATCCCCAAACATCTTTGGTGGTTGTGTGCTGCAGGGGTCTCCTCACTGGTGAATGCACTGACAGTGCCCAAGCTCATTTCACCTTAGACAAGCAGAAACAGGATGATCTCAACTACATTGGGACTGATGAAAAAGGGAGGTGGAATACAAAGATCTGGAAGACTCCTCTAATACTGAAGCAGCTTGTGACCACAGGCTGCAAGACCTGGCCAACATGGCTGATACACTGTGATGACTGTCTCCAACTCACAGAATCTACCCATCTCCCACTGATGACCTTACCATTGCTGGGTCTCCTACCATCAACTTTCTGGGGTTACCACTTGTCAGATGCTAAGCTGGACCACCTATATTGTGGTTACAAGAGAAAATTAGAGACTAGGAACTCTGTGGCAAGTAACTCACCTCTTGACTCCCCAAATGCCAGTCCACTATCCACAAGGCACAAGTCAGGATTATGATGTCAATACTTTACACCAGCCTGGATGAGTTCAGCTTCAACAAGACAAAAGCTACTGCAGTCTGACACCGTTTCTCTCTACCATGGCAGAGAGTTGCATTGCTCACCACCACCATTCAAAGGCAACTACAAATAAACCGGCAGCACACATAACCTAAGAACAAATATAAAGGAAACTGGGCTAGAGGGACATAAACCTTTGGTTCAACCTCATTTAGAACAATACATTCAGTTCTAGGCACCTCATCTCAGGAAGGGCTGTTACTTTCACAAAAAATATCTTTGGAGCTCCATTAGTTATCTGAAGAAGATGGATTCAATAATAGGCTTCTGTGTGCCCCAATTGTACAAGATTAAAGGATTATCTAATTGATGAGTTTAAGATGATTAAACAATTTGAAAGGGCGAGCAAAACTATTTCCTCTAGCAGATGAGCCCAGAGCAAGGAGACATAACCTTAAACATTAGATGTATGCTATTGTGAAGTGGTGTCAGGATGCTTTTATTGCATGAAGAATAGTGGAATTTTTACATTTTTCCCTCTGAAAGCTGTGAATGCAGGGGCAAATTGAAAACTGCTAAAATGAGTTTCTAACAGCTGTTTGGTAGCACAAAACATGAGTACAGCCAAAAAAAAGGCACATTTTTTGTTGAAGCTTTCCATCTTGCAAAATTTGCAAAAAATACTAAAGTAAAGAAAAACAATATATATACAAGATGAGAGAAGAGTGCAGATTGGTGCAAGCACTGTCATGGAGAATACGCCAGTGAATGATGTTTGACAGTCAGCAGCTAAGCTTTATTTAAATCTTAAACCAAGTGGGTTGGCTCTGATTGGTCAAGATGTTGCCATGAGAATCGAACCAAAGAATAGTTGTCACCTTTTGTTTTAATTGAAATGGGTGCACTGTGTACATGTTCGTTTTCTTTGTTAAGAACAAGACCCTGTGTAGCTTTCAGTGTACACAAGTACGCCACATTGAGAGCCTGGCTAAGTGTGCTAAATTGATCATTAGCCTAATTCTTTGTACATTCAGGGTTATTTAACAAACGTGGTCTAATCATGGAATCACATCCAATATTGAATGCTGTGTTTGCATTTTGCAAATGCGGATTAAGATTGATAGATATTTGTTTATGCTAGAGGACCAAGGATATGGAATCAAGGCTGAGAAATGGAGTCAAGAATACAGATAACTGAATGGTGCAACAAGGATCTAAAAGACTTCCCACTGCTCCTATCCTTCAGTTAGCATTGCGTGCGGGCCCAAGACTGTCTTTTAAGCAAACTTGACTATTACATGAATGCTTACCAATGGCTACAAAACCATAATCTGAAACAATACATGACCAGGTGTAGGGAGGTGGAAATTTGTACTATGGGACATTACCTGATCAGTAGGCTGCCGATCCCTCTGTGCTATAATATCTTTAATCACTTTGATAAAGAAGGCATTCGCCTTGCTTATGGATGTATGGGGCATCATACGGCGAAATGGCATCATAATGGAGGGGAATATAACTGAAACAGAAGAAATGTCATCATAAATCATTTGTCAGGAATTTCTTTCTCCACTCCTCCCCCCCTCCACTTTACCACTTATCCACCATATCTCCCCTGGTCTAAAGTACCACTGGTATTGGCAGTCCTAGGACTGAATCAAAAGCAAGCCCTTTAGAAGCAAATGTGAAGAAATAAAGATGGGGTAGAAATTCTAGTAGCTTTGTATATACCTACTTATACATGATGAGAACAAAAAGTTGTCATTAAATATCTTTAGAAATTGTGAGCAGTTGTGGGCTGCAATGAGCTTTAATGAAAAGGTTTAATGGGACATCAAAACAAGTTTCACAATGGATTTTTAAATCCACACTTTCTTGACGTTCAATTGCAGTTGCTGAACTTATGCTGACTTGCTCTCTGCACTCCAAAGCAGGAAGAGGAAGTGGTGGAAAGTAAAGAGGATAGTGTGAATGAGGGACGGGTGCGGGGACATGGTGGGGGAAGCGGAAGAGTCCACTCACGTTGATGTGGTAGTCAAGAAGTCATAACAATGCTTCTAGATAACAAGGTGTGTAGCTGGATGAACACAGCAGGCCAAGCAGCATCATAGGAGCAGGAAAGCTTGACATTTCGGGCCTAGACCCTTCATCAGAAATGGGGGAGGGGAAGAGGGTTCTGAAATAAATAGGGAGAGAGGGGGAGGCGGATAGAGGATGGATAGAGGAGAGGATAAGTGGAGAGGAGGCAGACAAGTCAAAGAGGCGGGGATGGAGCCAGTAAAGGTGAGTGTAGGTGGGGGGGGTAGGGAGGAGATAGGTCAGTCCAGGGAAGGATGCCTACCCTGAAGAAGTTACCCTCCTCCCTCCGGAAACCTCCCCCCCTCTCTCCCTATTTATTTCAGAACCCTCTTCCCCTCCGCCATTTCTGATGAAGGTCTAGGCCCGAAACGTCAAGTTTTCCTGCTCCTATGATGCTGCCTGACCTGCTGTGTTCATCCAGCCCCACGCCTTGTTATCTCGGATTCTCCAGCATCTGCAGTATCTTTTATCTCTCATAACAATGCTTCTACTTCGTCAGGAGGCTGAGGAAATTTTGCATGTCCATAAAGACTCTTACCAATTTTTACAGATGCACATAGAAAGCATTCCATCTGAATGTAACATGGTTTGGTATGGCAATTGCGCTGCCCAGGATGGTAGGAAACTACAGAGAGTTGTGAGTACAGCCCAATCCATCATGTAAGCCAACCTTCCACCTGTTGACTCCACCTAAACTTCTCAATGCCTCGGAAAGGCAGCCAACATAATCAAAGGCCCCTCCTACTGTGGTTATAACCTCTTCCAACCTCTACCTTCAGGCGGAATAAACACATGCACTAACGGTTTCAAGAACAGCTTCTTCCCTGCTGTTATTAGATTTCTGAATGGACCTCTCAAATTTCAAATCTAAGGCTGACTTTGCTCTTTGAGCACCTTCTCTGCAGCTGTAACATTGTATTCCTCATTCTGTTCTATTACCCTAATGCATTTTGTATGGTACGATCTACCTGTACTGCACGCAAGACAAAAATTTTCACTGCATCTAGATACATGTCGCAATAATAAATCAAATTAAATCGAAGAAGAGCAGGAACCACCAACCAGCCTTGGAACCGCCATTGTCAGGTCAGTTGCTGAAGCCTTTTATGTTTCAGAGCATTGTAATGATGCATTTCCACAAAAAAGGAAAATTTCAGTGAGGCCTGCCAGCTACAACAGAAGCTCGCTCATACCAGTGGCTTTTGAGGAGATTTTTCAGCAACTCCTAAATGCAAAATACAGGTTTCAGAGGCTCTCCAAATACCTAAATGAAGCATGAGAGATAATAGGTACTGCAGATGCTGGAGAATCCGAGATAACAAGGTGTGGGGCTGGATGAACACAGCAGGTCAAGCAGCATCATAGGAGCAGGAAAGCTTGACGTTTCGAGCCTAGACCTTGTTACCTAAATGAAGCATGATGAGTTTTTCTCAGAAGCAATGCATAGGGCTGACAGGCCACAGTAACATGTAGGCCAGACTAGGTAAGGTTGGCAAGTTTTGTCTCCACATTAGTGAACTAGCTGGGTTTTTATGACAATCCACCTGCTTTGTTGTCTTGGTTTGTAGATATCATAGTTTTATTTCCAGGTTTTTCTCAAACTGCCATAGTGAGACAAAAGTACAATTCTCTGGATCATTCATCCAAACCTGCATTATTAGTCCAGTAATATGGCTGGAGAAATTAAACATCACAGTGGAACAATAGAAATGGTGAACACTTACTGCTGAGGAACGTAAGTGGTTTGAAGAAATTTATACTAAAGACCATCTTTGCATGCTTGACAAATGGATCATCTGGATTCTTCTGGGAGTCTATCTGTGTACCAAATGCGACACTGGCAACAACATCCATGGAAAAGCAGCCATAGTACCTGTTGGGAGGTAGAATAAATGTTAGTAATAGGGCTACCGACTACTCCCATTTTGCATGAAGCTTTGAAAATAGATATGACCCACAAAACCAACTTTGCAAAACAACTACTGCAGGACCAGGTTATCCTCAAAATGGCTGATCTTATCCAGCACTCAAACATATAACAGGCTGTTTTAAACCTGGCAGTGGGTAATCAGACAGGATTAATTATTGATCTCACAGTTCTCCAGGGAAGAGTGAACGTAATCTGTGAGAACTTCACATTCAGTTTGAGGGAGAGCAACCTGGATCTGAAACTAGTGTTGTAATGTCAAATGAAGACGGATGCAAATTATAGAGACAGAGTTAGCTAAAGTAAACTGTGAAAATAGATTAAAAGGTAAGCAGTCGATAAATAGCGGAAGATATTTAAGGCTATTTTATATCTCTTAAGTAACTCTCCAGTCAAGGAGAAGACAATGTCAAGAACTGTGCTCAGGCTTATTCTAAAAAAAAATACCATTGTAATAAAAGTTCAACTGAACAATATCCTACATGATAATCATAAAGCAGCTTCTGACTTACACTTCTATTAATTAAAGGCTAAGCTATATTCAGGTGCTCATATCTTTTTGTTCACAGTTACATTCTGATGTGTCTCTCAGTGTTCCTTCCAGAGAGTTCTAATTACTCCTAAGCTGTCATATTTATACCCGGTGGTGTGCAGCTCTGTAACATCACAGCAAGATTGTTCCAGGTTTCTATTACCCTTACAAAGCAAAGGGACAAAGGGATATAGAGGACATGGGAACATGAGGGAGCACTATCAAAGACTTAAACATACCTGTCAAAATGTTACCAACTCCACAGCTGGCTTCCCCCAAAGTTACATGTTAGGGTTTCCCACAGGCTCCCATATCCTCCTGAGACAATGAAAATAAGCACAGGAGATGAAATGTAAATTTCCCCTAGTCCTTTATTATGTTGACCCCACAATGTCACAGGACATATGTACATGTTCTTGATCCAACAAATGTCCGATCAGGGGAAGGTAGGATGAGTTAGCATGCTAGGTTATTTTGAAATTCCAGGTTATGACCTAATTTCATCCATTCCAGATTCAATTTATAGACAGGAGGGGATAATCTGATTCACAATATGCCTCTATCATAAAACACAAGATCTTATTACCCCTCTCTTCCTGACATTTTTAACCAGTCCTGCTACATGTACCCCCAAGTCTCTTTGCTCTGTCTTTCCGTAAAATTGCACCTTTTCTTTTATACTGCCTACACTCATTCTTCTTGCAAAATGTAACACTCCTTACTTTTCTGCATTAAATTTTAACTGACACTTTTACAATCTACCATCCTGTCTCTATCTTCTTGAGATCTATCACTGTTCGCATCACAGTTCAGTATGCACATTTTGTGGTATCTCAAAACTTTGAAAATATGCCCTGTTCATGCAGAGAACTCTCACACACACACAAACTTATAGAAAAACAATGGTCCGAGTAACAACCCTGGAATAACCCAACGTACATTCCGCCTTTAGCCTGAAAAACAAACACTCACTGTTATTCTGTTTTTTGTGACCCAGGCAACTTTGTATCCATGCCCTCACTGTCCCTTTTATTCCATGAGCTTTAACCTTACTGCCCAGTCTGTTAAGCAGCACTTTGTCAAACACCTGTGGGAAGTCCGTTGACTCAACATCAAATGCACCTCTCTCAGCGAACTCTCTGTTACCCCAACAAAATTTTGAGCAAATTAGTTATATATGATTTACATTTTAACAAATCCAGCCTGGTTTTCTTTAATTGACCCACATTTGTTCAAGTAACTTAATTTTGGTCTGCTTCACCACTTTGAATGCTTCCTCACAACTGAAGCTTAAAGGCCTGTAATTCCTGACATTATCGTTACATCCTTTATGGACAAAGATGTAACATGTACAGTTCTCCCGTCCTTTGGCACTACCCCGTATCTAAGCAGGATTGGAAGATTATGGCTAGTGCCTCCATAATTTCAACCCTTCCCTCAGCATCCTCTAAATGAATCTTTTCTAATCTTAGTAATTTGATCACGTTAAGCACAATTAGCCTTCCTAATAGCTCATCATCAATTTTTAGCTTATACACCAGGTACCTTTGCTTTCACTATGCATGTCTCCTTCTTTGGTGAAGACAGATGCAAAATGCTCATTTAGTACCTCAGTCTCTATGTGCAAATCTTCTTTTGGATCTGTAAAGGCCACATCTTTTTGTTTTTGACTATTTGGAAACAAAAAGTGAAGCTAATTGATACATATATGATAATGTTATTTTTTTGGCACTGTGGACAAAATATTAACTTTTACTGAGAAGTGCAGGAAGCATCAAAATTGGTGGAGTGATTTTCGTAACAAGGTTGAATGAGTTTCTCAATCATTCTTATCAAACTCGCGGCTTTAATTACCACTTGAGCCCTTGAGGTTCTATTTCCATCCCATCTTACCATGTACAGTTCATGGAGGAACTCACTGCTTAGCAGGGGTCCTCCATAAGACAGAATCCTTGGGGCTGAGCATCTGCAGGAGATCTGTCAGCAGGCACTTATCCTGGTCGACTGTGTTAGGTGTCAGGAGAGTTGGCAGAGGAAGGGCAGCTGGTACCACACTCCTCTGAGACAGACCTGGAGACCCTTGTGGACAGGGATATTGAGAGGTGAGCAGTATTCTTCCTGGAGCACTGGCAGAGGAGTCCATACACACACCATGCCATCCTGGTTGGAGATTGCTGCTTGGTCAGTGTCATCTCCCAGATGAAAGCTCTGGGCAACAATTCAGCAAGCAGCTTCTCCAGTCCATTAGGACAAGTGCAGCAATTTATGCTCTGCAGCCCCAAACTTAACTGGCCACCTCCCAACCAATGCTTGTACGCTGACACCCCCTCTGTAACTTGAGATACCTTCCCTTACATTTGACACATGTTTTAAGGACGGGCGCTGATTATTTTGTACAGTGCTCATTTTAGGAGACAATGTTATTTCTGAACTGTTCATTTTGAAAGGAAGTTTGTTAATTTTGTACTGAGCTCACTGGAGGAGGGCCAATGTTAATACTATATTGTGCTCTTTAGGAAGGGCTACAACTTGTTCTATACTGTTCTCATTTTAGAAGGCATTCTGTTCATTTCCCACAGTATTCATTTAGGGTGGGGAGGTGTTAATTTTATATTTTTTCACTTCGGGAGGGCTCTGTGGGGTTCTGTAAATTCTCTACTGTTTATTTAGGGAGGGGCACGATAAACTTGAATTGTGCTTATTTGGGGGGGGGGGCAATATTAATTTTATACTGTGTTCATTCAGAGGGGGGCAGTGTTAATTCAATAATTAATGATCATGGATGGCTACAACAAATAAGCAAATAGTACGACAACAAGTGACGAAAACTGATGACTGCATGAAATCTTAGGAATTCCTGAGAGGAATGATTTTAAAGCATGAGGTGAGAGAGACAGAGTAATTCACCTAAACGTGAAGTGACCATTAAAACACATTTGTCTATCTAACAATAGTTTTCAGTCATCCTCACATTCCTCGATTGTTTACTCTTCAAATACTTATTCAGTTGTCTCTACAATGTACTGTTCTTTTCACCTTCCTACTTCCCCCACATGTGTACTCCTTCTGGCTAGTGCATAGACTATAGTTTACCTAGATTCCAAGTTTAAGTCTTGACTTTGCATGGTTTATGATAAGTTAAACAAAGAGTTGAGATAACAAAGTGTTATCTTTTCAGGGACAAAGGCCTATTAAACTTTTCTGCCCCTTTATTCCTACTCACAGAATCACAGTCATCTCATATTTTGGGAAATTATGAGCATAAAGCTGATTAGTTCACTATTTACATTATGTTTACTCCATTTTCTTGAGTTATTTTTGAGATACAGACATTGGTGACAAAGATAGCATTTGTTGTCCATCCCTAACTGCCCTCTAGAAAGTAGTGATGAGCTGCTTTCTTGACCCCATCGTCCATGTTGGTTGGGAAAACGTACGACTGTGTCAGAGTGTTTCATGATTTTGACCAAGTGACTGTGAAGAAATAGCAATATGTTTCCTAGCCAGGCTAGTGTGTGACATTCAGTATTTTCAATCACCTGTGGCCACCAGATTGGTAGATAAGGTTTGGCCTCGAAGAGGGAATTTACCATAGAATTGTTAGTTTGTGACATATTATGCAAATTTCCTCCTATGTTTCAAAGGCAGTCATTCAAATCTGCAGGTGCGTCCATCCCCAACCTTTACCTTTAATCCTTTAGATATTTTCCTTTTGCAAATCATGTCCGGCAATGCTAACTTCTTTGAAAAAGCGGTTTCTTGCCCATGACAGAACAAACCTGCACACATTCAGTAAGCCACTGCGTACACTGGACATCCAAGCTTCAGGAATGCACAGCCCCACAAGTGGTTGTTGGATGCAACCTGCTTACCGGTGGACATCAAAACTCTCGCCAGAGTCTGCGTGAGTCTTCAGATTTTCCAACAGTGTGTCAGCAGCCTGGTTAATTAATGGGCACATCTGAAAGGAAAAAACAACTCACACAATTATGGGAGAATATTTATTGCAGTATCAACTATACCTGTTGCGGTCATCACTATCATAGGAACTAAGTGTGACTTCAAATCCTCCATCATCAGGGGAATCATTCAGTTCCCCTCCAGAAACTTAATTTAAACTGATACTTCAGCAAGGTGTGCTGTGCTGTCAGAAATGCTGCCTCTCAAATGAGGCATTGAATTGCCCTCTCCTTAAGTGAACTTAAAAGATCCGACAGCACTCTATGAACCACGGGTACAGCATACACTTGGTGAACTTGCTAATTTTTATCCCTCCACCAACATCACAAAAAAAAAGTCTTTTTTAGTGTGACCACTAAACCATTGCTGTGATTGCCAAATTGCTGTGCAAATTTTCGCTGTCATGTTTCTGACTTTTCAGCAGCAATTACACTTTAAAAGATCTTTATTTGGGATATTCTGGAGTTTGAAAACCTATGTACATGTACAGTCTTTGAATCATAGAGTCAAAGAATCCTACAACACGGGAGACAGGCCCTTCGGCCCAAATGGGTCCACGCTGAACAAAATATCCATACACGCTAACCCCATTTCCCTGCACTTGGCCCATGTTCTTTTAAACTTTTCCTATCCATAAATTTGTTCAAATGCCTTTTAAATGTTGTTAATGTACCCACCTCAATCATGTGCACTGGCAGTTCATTCCATATGCGTACCACCCTCTGTTAAAAAAAGTTGCTCCTCCGGTTCCCATGTATTCTTTCCCCTCTTACCTTAAACCGATGCCCTCCAGTCCTCGATTCCCAACCCTGGGAAAAAGACTGAGTGCATTCACCCTTTCCATGCCTCTCATGATCTTATACACTTCCACAAGATCCCCCCTTAGTCTCCTACGCTCTAAAGAAAAAAGTCCTAGCTTGTCCAACCTCTCCCTATAACTCAGTCCTTTGAGTCCCAGACAACATGCTTGTCATTTTCTTTTGCACTCTTTCCAGTTTAATAACACCTTTCCTATAGCAAGGTGAACAAAACTGAACACAATACTCCAAGTGCGGCCTCACCAACATCCTGTACAACTGCAACATAACTTCCCAACTTCTGTACTCAATGCCCTGACCGATAAAGGCCAGTGTGCCAAACGCCTTCTTCACTGCCCTATCTACCTGTGACTCCACTTTCAGAGAACTGTGCACCCGCACTCCAAGGTCCCTCTGTTCCACTACACTCCTTAAGGCCTTACCATTCACTATGAAACTCTTACCTGGATTTGACTTTCCAAAATGCAACATCTCACACTTATCTATATTAAATTCCATTTGCCATTTCTTGGCCCACTTCCCCAGCTGATCAAGATCCTGCTGCAATTTCTGATAACCCTCCTCACTGTCCACGATACCACCTATTTTAATGTCATCCGCAAACTTACTAATCATGCCTTGTACATTCTCATCCAAATTGCTCAAATAGATAACAAACAGCAATGGGCCCAGCACTGAACCCTGAGGCACACCACTAGTCACAGGCCTCCAGTCCGACAAGCATCTTTCCACTATTACTCTCTGCCATCGTGCCAATTGTGTATTCAATTTGCCAGTTCTTCCTGGATTCCATGCGATCTAACCTTCCAGAGCAGCCTACCATGTGGAACCTTATCAGAGGCCTTACTAAAATCCATGAAGACTTCATCTACCACCCTGCCCTCATCAACCTTCCTGGTCACTTCATCAAAGAACTCTAACAAATTTGTGAGACATGATCTCTCACACACAAAGCCATGCTGACTATTCCTAATCAAACCCTGTCTTTCCAAATGCATGTATATCTTATCCCTCAGAATCTTCTCAACTTACCTACCACAGATGTTAAGCTTACTCGTATATAAATCCCAGGATTTTCTTTGCAGCCCTGCTTGAATAGGGGCACAACATCTGCTACACTCTAGTCTTCCGGGACCTCAACCGTAGCTAACGACAATGCAAAACTATCAGCCAGGACCCCTGCAATTTCTTCTCTAGCCTCTTGCAAGTTTCTTGGATATATCTGATCAGGACCAGAAGATTTATCCACCTTCATACATTACAATGCTTCCAACACCTCCTTTGCTGTGATATGGGCTGACCCCAAGATATCACCACTAACTTGCCCAAGTCTTCATGTCTTTCTCCATGGTAAACACAGAGGAGAAATATTCATTGTGGACCTCATCTCCTGCAGTTCCACACATACATGTCTGTCTTTGATCTTAAATTTTATTCACTTTAGAGAAAGAATGCATTGAGCTCTGAGTTAAACTACAAGGTAGAAGATTCATGTCATCAGTTTCAACTTCAAACATCGTCTTCATTCATTACTCAACTTGGTGATATAACCCCAACCACTCCAATCATAATGTACCCAGAGATACACAGGATTCAACTGGTGATCGGGTGCAGGAATTGCAATGCATAATTAACCTGCCTATATGTAGCACTACTATGTAAACTTTTTGTGCTGCTTGCTAGTTTAAATGACGGTGTTGGACGTCTCAGAACTAAGCACAATGATGAGTGGCTACATTACTCATCAGGGACACAAAAAGGAGGAGTATTTTGCCTGCAGCGGGTGCTGGAAATGATGGGAGAAGAGTTTTTTAACACGGGGAAGAGCAGAAATGGCAAGACAAGTCAGACAGCCTGGGCAATCTAATCCAATCAACTCCAATCCAGCACTGAAAGCCTTGTGGAGGATTTGCTATCAGAGAGATCCACCATCTATAAACAATCGAGAGGCCTCCACACAGAGGGAATGGCGTGCAGAATTGGTGGATGGTTATTGCCAGAGGTCTAGATCTAGTGCAGTAAAATATTCAATTATTTTTCCCGTGTGATGAAGGTCAGTAAATGCATCCTCAAAAAACATCATTCTTACAAATGAGACAACAAGGTGTAGAGCTGGATGAACACAGCAAGCTAAGCAGCATCAGAGGAGCAGGAAGGCTGACATTTCGGGCCTAGACCCTTCTTCAGAAATGGGGGAGGGGAAAGGGGTTCTGAAATAAATAGGGAGAGAGGGGGAGGCGGATAGAAGATGGATAGAGGAGAGGATAGGTGGAGAGAAGACAGACAGTTCAAAGACGCGGGGATGAGGCCAGTAAAGGTGAGTGTAGGTGGGGAGGTAGGGAGGAGATAGGTCAGTGCAGGGAGGATGGACTGGTCAAGGGGGTGGGAAGAGGTTAGTATGTCGGAGATGGGGGCGGGGCTTGAGGTGGGGGAGGGGATAAGTGGGAGGAAGGACAGGTTAGGGAGGCGGGGATAAGCTGGGCTGGTTTTAGGATGCGGTAAGGGGAGGGGAGATTTTGAAGCTTGTGAAGTCCACATTGATACCATTGGGCTTCAGAGTTCCCAAGCGGAATATGAGGTGCTGTTCCTGCAACCTTCGGGTGGCGTTGTTGTGGCACTGCAGGAGGCCCAGGATGGACATGTCATCTGAGGAATGGGGAGTTGAAATGGTTCGCGACTGGGAAGTGCAGTTGTTTAGCATAAACCGAGTGTAGGTGTTCTGCAAAGCAGTCCCCAAGCCTCCGCTTGGTTTCCCTGATGTAGAGGAGGCCACAACGGGTACAGCGGATGCAGTATACCACACTGGCAGATGTGCAGGTGAACACCTGCTTGATGTGGAAAGTCTTCTTGGGGCCTAGGATGGGGGTGAGGGGGGAAGTGTAGGGGCAGGTGTAGCACTTCCTGCGTTTGCAGGGAAAAGTGCCGGGTGTGGTGGGGCTGGAGGGGAGGGTGGAGCGGACAAGGGAGTCCCGGAGAGAGTGGTCCCTCCGGAAAGCACCACTCTCACCCACTCCAACCTCTCTCCCACAGGATGTGCAGCCCTCCGCTCCAACCCCAACCTCACCATAAAACCTGCGGACAAGGGAGGCGCAGTTGTAGTATGGCGCACTGACCTCTACATCACCGAGGCCAGGCACCGGCTCTCTGACACCTCCTCCTACTGCCCTCTTGATCATGATCCCACCCCTGACCACCCAAACATAATCTCCCAAACCATCCACAACCTCATCACCTCAGGAGACCTCCCACCCACAGCATCCAACCTCATTGTTCACCAACCCCGCACCACTCGCTTCTATCTCCTTCCCAAAATCCACAAACCGGAATGCCCTGATTGACCCATTGTCTCCACCTGCTCCTGCCCCAGCGAACTTATCTCCACCTATCTCAACACCATTTTCTCTCCCTTGGTCCAGGAACTCCCGACCTACGTCTGTGACACCACCCATGCCCTCCACTCCTCCAAAACTTCCAATTCCCCGCTCGCCAACACCTCATCTTTACCATGGACGACCAGTCCTTACACACCTGCATTCCCCATACAGACAGCCTAAAGGCCCTCCACTTCTTCCTGCCCCGCAGGCCCGACTAGTCCCCCTATGAACACCCTCATCCGCTTAGCCGAACTCGTCCTCACCCTCAATGACTTCTCTTTCAATTCCTCCCACTTCCTACAAAGGGAGTGGCCATGGGTACCCGCATGGGACCAAGCTATGCCTGTTTCTTTGTTGGTTACGTGGAACAATCCCTCTTCTGTACCTACACTGGCCCTCAACCGCACCTCTTCCTCCGTTACACTGATGACTCTATTGGTGCCACCTCGTGCTCCCACGAGGAGCTCGAACAGTTCATCCACTTCACTATCACCTTCCACCCCAACCTAAAGTTCTCCTGGACCATCTCTGATACCTCTCTCTCCTTCCTGGACCTCTCTGTTTCCATGTCTGGCAACCACCTAGAAACCGATATCCATTTCAAGCCCACCAACTCCCACACCTACCTAGAATACACCTCCTCCCACCCACCTTCCTGCAAAAATGCCATCCCTTATTCCCAATTCCTTTACCTCTGCTGCATCTGCTCCCAGGATGAGGCATTCCACTCCTGTACATCTCAGATGTCCTCATTTTTCAAGGTCCGCAACTTCCCCCCCTCAGTGGTCGAGAACGCCCTCGACCGTGTCTCCCCCATTTTCCGCAACTCATCCCTCACACCCCCTCCCTGCAATAACAACCAAAACAGAATCCCCCTCGTCCTCATGTACCATCCCACCAACCTCCGGATCCAACGTATCATCCTCCGACACTTCCTGCAATCCGACCCCACCACCAAAGACATTTTTCCCTCCCCAACCTTATCTGCTTTCCGGAGGGACCACTCTCTCCGTGACTCCCTTGTCCGCTCCACACTCCACTCCAGCCCCACCACAACCGGCACTTTTCCCTGCAACCGCAGGAAGTGCTACACCTGCCCCTTCACCTCCCCCCTCACCACCATCCCAGGCCCCAAGAAGACTTTTCACATCAAGCAGATGTTCCAGCTGCACATCTAATGTGGTATACTGTATCTGCTGTTCCCGTTGTGGCCTCCTCTACATCGGGGAAACCAAGCGGAGGCTTGGGGACCGCTTTGTGGAACACCTACATTCGGTTCACACTAAACAACTGCACCTCCCAGTCGCGAACCATTTCAACTCCCCCTCCCATTCCTCAGATGGCAGTCCATCCTGGGCCTCCTGCAGTGCCACAAAGATGCCACCCAAAGGTTGCAGGAACAGCACCTCATATTCCGCTTGGGAACCCTACAGCCCAATGGTATCAATGTGGACTTCACAAGCTTCAAAATCTCCCCTCCCCTGACCACATCCTAAAACCAGCGCAGCTTGTCCCCGCCTCCCTAACCCGTCCTTCCTCCCACCTCAAGCCCCACCCCCATCTCCTACGTACTAACCTCTTCCCACCCCCTTGACCTGTCCATTCTCCCTGGACTGACCTATCTCCTCCCTAACTCCCCACCTACACTCACCATTACTGGCTCCATCCCCACCTCTTTGACCTGTCTGTCTCCTCTCCACTTATCTTCTCCTTATCCATTTTCTATCCACCTCCCCCTCTCTCCGTAATTTTTTCGGAACCCCCTTCCCCTCCCCCATTTCTGAAGAAGGGTCTCGGCCTGAAATGTCAGCCTTCCTGCTCCTCTGATGCTGCTTGGCCTGCTGTGTTCGTCCAGCTCTACACCTTGTTACCTCAGATTCTCCAGCATCTGCAGTTCCTACTATCTCTGAAACATCCTTAAAAATGAAACCAACACCTCACCCCATTCGCCTCCTAATGTTAAGAAGGATAACCCAAATGCATCATTGATAGCCTCACCTTATCCTCACTCACAGCATTGCTGCAAGTCTCACACATACTTCTCATACCTGATA
The DNA here is from genome assembly GCA_024137785.1 of Ginglymostoma cirratum. NCBI lineage: Eukaryota > Metazoa > Chordata > Chondrichthyes > Orectolobiformes > Ginglymostomatidae > Ginglymostoma > Ginglymostoma cirratum. The sequence goes on along the minus strand of JAHRHZ010000020.1, from coordinate 55,619,271 downwards.
CACAGTGTTAGCAGTTCAACTGTGACAGGCATATTAGCCAATCATGATCTACCACACTCACTGACACAGCTCCCTCTCCCTTGCAGGAAAACCTGGCCACAATCTATGCAGTAGCACACAACCATTAGAGATCAGGCCTGGCTACATTTCCTCCCTCACTCATACAGATTAAATGATGTTGACCATCATTGTTGAGGCCTCAAACAAGGCCATAATAAGTGGAAAAGCTGAAACTACTGCAAGTGAAATTTTGTTCCGACCTAATCCTTCTTGCATTCAATATTCCCTCATCCTACAAACTCCTCTGTCTTACATGTTGCAAATGGTGTAGGCACGCACCATTGCTTCAGCAACCACCCCCATCCTTGCAGCGGTCCGTTTGATAATGATTCTCATGACAGCCAGACTATCAATGTACACATGCTGACTGTGTGTAGTTGGTTAGCAAAGTGCAGACATGAGCCAGCTGCAATAGAATCACAGAATCCCTACAGGGCATGAAGAGGTCACTCAGCCCATCAAGTTTGTACCTACTCTCCTAACAGCATCCCACCCAGAGCCAGCATCATCTCTAATCCCATAACCATGCATTTCCCATGGCTAATCCACCCAACCTACACATCCCTAGACACCATGCACAACTTAACATGGCCAATCCACCAATCTTCACATCTTTGGACTGGGGGAGGAAACGAGAGCACACAGAGGAAACCCACACAAATACAGGGAGAATGTGCAAACTCCACACAGACAGTCACCCAAGGCTCGAATTGAAACTGTGTCCCTGGCAACGCAAGACAGAAGTGCTAACTACTGAGCCACCATGCCACCCTAATATGATAGTGCTTATCACCGAACAATCATCTTCTGCTTTGACATGGTGGCTCACCTAATGGAGGAACAGATCAATGGGAGAGAATGAAAGCAACATGACCACTAACAGGGAATTCACCAGCATAATACACTAACTGTGAGGACACAACAAATACACATTCAGTGATGGGAAACAGTATGCAGTTGTGGAGCGTGCTGCAAGACTGCACATAAGCTGTGGATACCAAATTCGTACAAAAATGGCTCCAATAGTATCTTAAGGACAGGCACTGAGCCCAGTTTTTTTAGATCTTGAATAAACTCAGTACACAGCAGGTCAAGCAGCATCATAGGAGCAGGAAAACTTGACATTTCGGGCCCAGACCTTTCATCAGAAATGGGGGAGGGGAAGAGGGTTCTGAAATAAATAGGGAGAGAGGGGGAGGCGGATAGAGGATGGATAGAGGAGAGGATAGGTGGAGAGGAGGCAGACAAGTCGAAGAGGCGGGGATGGAGCCAGTAAAGGTGAGTGTGGGTGGGGGGCTAGGGAGGAGATAGGTCAGTCCAGGGAGGACGGACAGGTCAAGGGGGCGGGATGATGTTAGTAGATAGGAGATGGGATGTGGCTTGAGGTGGGAGGAGGGGATAGGTGAGAGGAAGGACAGGTTAGGGAGGCGGGGATGAGCTGGGCTGGTTTTGGGATGCGGTTGGGGGAGGGGAGATTTTGAAGCTATTGAAATCCACATTGATACCATTGGGCTGCAGGGTTCCCAGGCTGAATATGATTTGCTGTTCCTGCAGCCTTCGGGTGGCATCACTGTGGCATTGCAGGAGGCCCAGGATGGACATGTCATCTGAGGAATGGGAGGGGGAGTTGAAATGT
>JAHRHZ010000020.1:55589497-55615765 GCA_024137785.1 Ginglymostoma cirratum | reverse complement strand
ATCCCGCCCCCTTGACCTGTCCGTCCTCCCTGGACTGACCTATCTCCTCCCTACCCCCCCACCTACACTCACCTTTACTGGCTCCATCCCCGCCTCTTCGACTCGTCTGCCTCCTCTCCACCTATCCTCTCCTCTATCCATCCTCTATCTGCCTCCCCCTCTCTCCCTATTTATTTCAGAACCCTCTTCCTCTCCCCCATTTCTGATGAAGGGGCTAGGCCCGAAACGTCAAGTTTTCCTGCTCCTCTGATGCTGCTTGGCCTGCTGTGTTCATCCAGCCCCACAACTTGTTATCTCGGATTCTCCAGCATCTGCAGTACCTTTTATCTCAAACTCAGTACACGCTTTCAGAAATGATCAGCCACAGTGAAAAAAAAATGTCCGAGTCTAATAGCATGTAATTTAGAAGGACATCTGAAGGTCTTTCCACGCAACTGATACCTCTGTTCTTCTCAGCAATGGAACACATGGATTAGACATGATCACTGATAAACTAAGGTACAATTGTCTGTGGTGATCTTTGTGAATTATAAAGGAGAAATTTACTGAAAAATCATAAATATGTTGAAAGACAAATGAAAACAGAAATTGCTGGAAAAACTCAGCACATCTGGCAGCATTTGTGGAAAGAAAACAGAATTAACATATCGGATCCAGTGACACATCCTCAGAACTGATTTTTGCTGATAAAAGGTTGGTATATTTGCTGAAATAACAAGCATGGGGCTGGATGAAGGGTTTAGGCCCGAAACGTCAAGTTTTCCTGCTCCTATGATGCTGCTTGACCTGCCGTGTTCATCCAGCCCCATGCTGGTTATCTCGGATTCTCCAGCATCTGCAGTACCTTTTATCTCTGGTATATTTGCTGAAGATGGGGTAGGGGGAGGAAAAGGGGAGTAGATGATAGATAGAGATAGAGCCTAGAGAGACCGGAAAAAAACAAAGAAATGGGCACAGGTCAGCCTGGGAGAATGAATAGCTGCTAATGTGACTATTAGTGGCTGACAATGGGTTGGTTGTGGTGGCAGCTCATGTGATGACAAGGCCTGGTGTGTTGGTGTTGAGATAAGAATATGGGAGAAGGTGCTCAGGCCCTGAAATTATTGAACTTGATATTGAGCCCAGAAAGTTGCAGAGTTCCCAAGGTGAAAATGAGGTGCTGTTCTTCCAGCTTGCGCTGAGCTTCACTGGAGCACTAGAACAGACTCGAGACAAAGAGGTTGGCCAGGGAACATGGTAGTGTGTTGAAGTGGCAGGCAACTGGAAGCTCAGGGTCTTTTTTGCAGACAGAATGCAAGTGTTCTAGGAGGCGGTGGGCCAGTCTGTGTTTCATCTCCCCAGTGAAAAGGAGATTGCATTGTGAGTAGTGAACACAGTAAACTAGATTGAGTGAATGGTACCCATGATGTGGAGGTGCTGCTGTTGGACTGGGGTGGACAACGTCAGAAGTCACATGACATCAGGTTACAGTCACCTGACGAAGGAGCAGTGTTCCGAAAGCTCGTGATTTCAAATGAACCTGTTGGACTATAACCCGGTGTCATGTGACTGCTGAGACTGAGTGAAGTGCAGGTAAAGTGCTGCTTCACCTGTCTGGGTCCTTGAAAACTGTGGAGGCAGAAGGTAAATGGCTAGGTGTTACATCTTCTATGGTTGTAAGGGAAGGTGCCATGGGACTGTGGGGGCGGGATGGGGGTGGGGGGTTGTTGGCAGTGAAGGAAGAGTTGACCAAGGTGCTCCGGAGGGAATGGTCCCTGAGGGAGGCTGACAGAAGAGGGCAGGAGAATATGTATATGGTATTGGCATCTCACTGGAGGTGGTGGTGGAAATATGATCCTTTGGATGTGGATGCTGGTGGGATGGCAACCGAGGACCGGGAGGAATGACAAGGGGTGAGGGCCAAAGTTAGGTAAATGAAGGCCCTGTCAGCCACAGAGGTGGTGAATCCTCAGTTGAGGAATAACAACATCTCATTTTCTGCTTAGGAATACTGCAGCCTACAGAACTCAATAGAGTTCAATAGTTTCAGGGCCCGAGCACCTTCTCCCATGTCCTTATCTTAACACCCAACACACCTGGCTTGTCATCACATGGGCTCCTACTACTCACAATCTATTGTCAGTCACTATTGCTCCCCACTAGCAGCTATTGATTCTCCCAGGCTGACCTTTACCCATTCCTTTGTCTGCCCAATTGTCTTTTTCTCCCTGTCCACCTCCACCTATAGTTTACTCCTCCCCTTTCCCACCCCATCTGTTGTTAGACCTGGTCAGTTTCTCCAGCAGTATCTGTTTTAGTTTCTGATTCCCAGCAATCAGAGCTCTTTGGTTTTTTTTGTGTAATGTGTATTTCAATGTTTCTTAGAATTCAGTCCTGATATCATGAGGCAGTTAGCAGCACATTTCTTCCCTCTCATTTCCCAAAAGTGGTCATTCTCGGCCTACTATGAACTATCCCTGCCCTCAGTGTTGCTTTAGAAATTCAGGAAATTTTATCTAGTCAAGTAACTTAATACATTGAGAAACAATAAGTTTCTCTTTCCTCCACAAGAAGCAGAAATGTCCTTCATTTAACATTAATACTCCTTTTAAGCAGTTTGTGTTTGTTTTACTTCCTTCACAAAGGAAGACATTACCTGTTACACAGCTCAGCACAGTCTGTTTAGGAGAAAGTCCAATTATAAAGTGAAGAATGAAAGTTGGCAAAGTAGCCAGTGAAAAGATCAGGCTAACGAGATACTAAAAATAAAACCGCAGCGTAGTGAATTGGATGCTGTTGTTAATGTGTCATTAGAGACCAGGATTTCAATCTTCAACTATACAGTCATAAGGAACTCCAGTTAATTAGAGAGACTAGAGGGACCTGGGACTGGTGTCCTTACAGAAGAGAAGACCAAAGGGAGGTTTAAAAGAGGTCCTCGAATTGTTCTGCATGAGTTTAATGTGCAAATCTAGAACATTCTGAAAAATTATGGTGATGCTGAGTGCAATATGCCATTGGTGTGAAACAAACACCAGTGGTGTAAACTGATCAGCCATTTTTCAGAAAGTCACAACTCCTAGCCTATCTATCAATTCCTTCAACTTGATGGCTGATACGTGTATTAATGATAGTTGTCGTCACTAATGCCAAAACAGGAAGATTTTGCTTCAGAGAGAGTTCTCAGTTATCTAAAATTTTTTATTTTTTCTCTTAAATTCTACAGGTATGCATTTATCAAAGTATTCACATGAAATCAGCGTTTCTTCTTTAAATGCTGCAGTAGTTCCAGTTTCTCCAAGTTGTATGTAGTTGGTGCACCCGAATGTTGTTGTTTATAGACAGCACCGGGCTGAAGGATATCACAGAGTGAGATTTGGCCAGCCACAAGTAGCTGATTGATTGATTTGTAGTTTTGTGACAAGTCAATGTTAAAGATTATCAGCCTGATGACAACTCTTGGATTGGCTCCATACTGATGAGCGTTGGGTGCAAACCATACAAGGAGAAACCTTTGAGCTACTGGAAGTGTCAATAATGTGTCTCCCTGCAGTAAAATAAAGTGAAGCTTGAGAAGGCCAGTATTTTCTCCCACCAGTTGCCGAAAACAGCTACCTTTGACCAGTAACTAAAAGATATTATGGTGATTGTATCTGCCACTGTTCCTCCTGAGAACAAAAAAATCCTGGAGAAAGGAGACAAGAATAGGAAGTCCTGGCAAATAATAGGACCATCCCAGCTAATCCTGTGGCCTAGTGCTATTGAACAGTGGTTCCCAATTTTTTTCTCTCCATCTATAAAACCACTTTACTTTGTGTCTGTATGAGTACTGAGAGATTTTAAAAAGGCATTGGAATTTTACTGTAGTACAGCCATAATGTTGATAATTTGTAGCAAATTGCTTTTGATTAGAATTGGCTCATTTTAATAAAAAATAGTTCTTGTCAAGTACAGGAACAGGACTCTTGTGGTGTGAATCCTTACTTCTGAGCCAGGAGGCGTGGATTCAATTCCCACCAACTCCAGAGGTACGTAATTACTTCTGTGAACAGGTTGATCAGAAAATATCCTACATACAGGAACCTGGTCAGTCTTTCCTGTTCACTTGAATCCAACAGACTGATAACTCAGGGACTTTGCAAGCTTTGCTTAGGTCATTAACCTTCACTATGACCTTGGGAGTAGCGGAGCTTGAGAATTAGCACATTTTCTCAAGTGGATTGTAACGTAGGGCTGCAAGCTATTATAGAGTTTGGGAGGAATGACACTATGCAGGGAATTAAGTATAAGGAGTAGAATATTAAATAGAAATAGTTGGGTAATTGGTTGTGTTTGATTGTGCATGTGTAATGAAGATTTGAATTATTTTCTCTATTTATTCTTGGCGTCTCTCCGAATGTATTGTCACGGTCAAGTGTCCTTTCATTTGAGGACGACATCTAATCAAGAGTACAAGTTTCCACTGTAGGTCTTCCTGTGACTGAATATACCAATTCCTGATCCAGAAATCCTTGGACACAAGAGGCAGGAATTCCCAAGGGGTAGAGGAATTCAGAATGCAGGACTTGCTTCCTTTTCTTTCCCTCTTATCTACTGCTATGCCTCGTTGTTAAGAGCTGCTATGTACACAAGAACTTTTGTTGACTTGTCGAGGTCTTTGTTGTCAAATACTCAGTGTCATGTTTTCAGGAAAGCTTGACTGGCATTGCTAATAACGTTTTGGAGAACCTGATCAATGGTGGACTTTCGGGAGATAGGTGACCGCCCAGGTTGGAAAGTGCTCAATATATTCCAGAGTCTCTCCTTCAACATAAACAGGAAGGGGATTATTGAGCTGACTGGTTGTGGATTGACACTTTTTTTTGAGCAACATTCAGAGATAGGCTGACTTTTTGTATGCAGAGTGAAGAGGTCGAGAGTGGCTTGCAAATCTGGGGTACTGAGAAATAACAGGGATCATCTGCAACTCATAACTCGTGTATATTTATAGAGTCAGAAAGTCATACAGCACGGAAAGAGACTCTCCACTCTAACCAGTCCATGCCGACCATAAACCCAAACTAAACTAGTCCCAATGGCCTGTGCTTGGCCCAAGTCCTTCCAAACCTTTCTTATTAATGTACTTATCCAATGTCTTGTTAAATGTTGTAACTGTACCACATCCACCACTTCCTCTGGAAGTTCATTCCACATGAACCACACCGTGTTAAAAAAAGTTGTCCCTTATGTCTTTCTCCTCTCACCTTAAAAATATGGCTTCTAATCTTGAAATCCCCCACCCGAGGGAAAATATACCTGATATTCACCTTATCTATGCCTCCAATGATTTCATAAATCTCTGTTAGGTCATCCCTCAGCCTGCTACACTCCAGCGAGGTGATCAGTTTAATTTTAGCATGGAGATGATTGGGGTTAAAAACTTTTGCCATCTAGATAGCATTCAATATTAACACCAGAAGACAGTTGGTCTTTGATGAGGTGCATAACCACTATCTGGTAGATTAGAAGCAGTATGGGAGCTGTCGCATACTGTTGCTTCCCCCGGTCCAGATTTTAAAGTCACTTGTTTCAGATCTCCCACTCGAGAGTTTTCGTATCATGATGAAGCAACCACAGGATTATATTGATTCCTGAATCAACTATAAAAAGTAGGCAGTTCAGGAGAATGGAGGTCAGGATTTTCTCTGCTGTGGACAACAGCTTTGCATCTTCATTGTTTCCACAGCATGTTTTCTCTCCCTTCTTGAAAACAGTTACAATTGTTCCATTCATGAAATTGGGAGCAAATTCTTTTACTGCTCAGGAGGAGTGTGTGAAGTATTGATGTAAGAAAAAATTCTGTCAGATTTAAAACTTTTCCATTTATTGCTGGATGACCTGTAGAAGTGTTGGAGTATCACGACTCACCCAAAGGTTTGAAAGAGATCATGGTGAGTGTGGTCATCCTTTGGGCTGTCCAGCAAGATCAGTTGGCACTAGGCTAAGGAGTGTAGGCTTGCACCCAAGGGCAAATGCTGAACAGGGACTTTATTTAACTGGAAGGATGTGTGGGAAGAGTCATCAGAACTGGGAATGTACAAGCAGCTCTGTTAAAGCACTTGCGAAGCAGTTCACTGCAACCAGTCATCAGCTTCGACATCAGACTCTGTCCATGAATGCCTCACACTCCACTATAATCTCATCAGGCCAGGCCTCCCCTCACTCCCCAAGCTGAGAAAAGCATAGCAGATCACCATGACCCAGACAGCCTTACTGGGTAACACTGATGCTCTCTACCAGAATGATCCAGGAACCTGAATCTCATCCTCGGGATACCTTGATGGTGGCTGAGGTCACCATGGACCCCTAACACCCTCTGGGTGAAAATGTTTGTTCTCACCACTGGTTGAATCTTTCTTCCAATCTGTGCTTGTGAGTCACTAACTCTGCTAAGGTGATGGGGCCCTTCCCAAGGCCCCTCACAATTTTTTACATGTCAATCACATTTCCCTTTAACATCCCCTATTCCAAGCAGGAGAATGCTAGTTTTCTCCACAGCTGCATTTCTTCCAGTCCCTCCACCAATCTGCTAAACTCCTTCTCTAGTGCAATTACATCTTTTCTTTAATGAGACAGAACTGCACACAGAACTGTCCTTTTTACATGAATGATCTGGAGTCAGTCATGTCCAAGTTCATCCCATTCTGCTATTACCCTCCTGTTTGCTAACTTAAATTGGGTCCAGTCAAGCAATACCTTGATTTTTAAAGCCCCATTTTTGCTATCAAACCCCTTCAAGACATCAGTCCTCTCTATCTCTTAATCTCTTCCAACCGAATCACCCTCCAAGATACTTGTGCTAGTCTAAATTCAGCCTCTTGAGCATCCCTGTTTTTAACTGCTCCAATCCTGGTGACTGAATCTGCTGTGGTCATGAGGTTTGGAATTCCCTCATTAAACCTTTCAAACTCATTGTCTTCCTTTCTTCCTTTAAGGTAGTCCTTAAAACCTTACTTTATGATCAAGCTTTTAGTCATTATCCTAATAATGCCTTGTGGCTGAGTGTCTACTTTTGCTTTACATACTCATTTTTTTTAATTTAAAGGAGCTATACGAATGAATATAAATTGTTAACTGGTTAGTATTGTTATAAAGAGCAGATTTTTAAAGTGGCATGATATTTAGAATCATAGAATCCCTACAGTGTGGAACCATTCGGCCCATTAAGTCCACATTGACCATCCAAACAGCAGCCCACCCAAACCTATCCCCATCCTATCTTGGAAATGTTGCAATCAGACAGGAAAATAGTAACAGAATTCAGGAGGTCACGCCAGATCAAAGTGTAAAATGATTAATTTTTCTGTGAAGAATTAGGAACAAAATGATACAATATCAAAGTGGCTACAGAAATGAAACAGAGATAATAGGTACTGCAGATGCTGGAGAATCCGAGATAACAAGGTGTGGAGCTGGATGAACACAGCAGGCCAAGCAGCATCATAGGAGCAGGAAAGCTTGACGTTTCGGGCCTAGGCCCTTCATCAGAAATGGGGGAGGGGAAGAGGGTTCTGAAATAAACAGGGAGAGAGGGGGAGGCGGATAGAAGATGGATAGAGGAGAGGATAGGTGGAGAGGAGGCAGACAAGTCAAAGAGGCGGGGATGGAGCCATTAAAGGTGAGTGTAGGTGGGAGGTTTCAGAACCCTCTTCCCCTCCCCCATTTCTGATGAAGGGTCTAGGCCCGAAACATCAAGATTTCCTGCTCCTTTGATGCTGCTTGGCCTGCTGTGTTCATCCAGCTCCACACCTCGTTATCACAGAAATGAAACAACTTAGTTTTCAAGTCAGAAATTGTAAGCCCAGTGCCTGGATAATTTCCAAGTCCCAATCCTATGTTGCACCTGAGTTGTTCATGCGGTGTTATTTTCAAATGTAACTATGTGTTTAAGTCATTCTTAACTCATGACTTTTGTCAAAAAGTCCAAACTCTTTGCAGTTACTATCGATGTTCCACTAAAGTCAAATTCACCCCAATGCAAACCTATTCTTGATTAAATTATAGAATAGTGCACTATTGACGGCAGCTGTTCAGTTCCTCGGATACAATTTTCCCAACCCTGAAATGACATGAACAATGGTGAAACATTTGGGAAAATGCAGCAAGAATGAAGAAACAAGATTCTCAACACAGAGAAAAAAGTGCAAATTTTTGCACAAGATTTCAACGGCTAGATGAGGCTTTCAGTAGTGAGCAGCAAGGAGCCTATTTCGTACACTGGTACATTATTAGCTAATCTCACCCCATTTATATGAAGGTTGCGACTTTCCCAGGCACCAGAGAGAAACTGGATGGCTACAATTCATGACTTGAGAGTCAGAGTGACAAAGAGGCAGCTACAACTCACTGGTGTCTGCTCAAGACATCTGTCTTGACCAGCACTCTCAAACATTTCAAGTCTCCATTCACAGGTTGGCATTACCTGTGGATCACAGGTGTAAGCAACAGCAAATCACCACCCTCAATACATCATCAAGGCACATCCCAGACTGTCTAACATATACTAAAGTCAGATGTAACATGACACCAGGTTATAGTTCAACAGGCTTAAACAATGGCAGTATGGTGGGTCTGTGGTTAGCACTGTCACCACACAGTGTCAGCCAACCGGATTCAATTCCAGCCTCGGACGGCTGTCTGTATGGAGTTTGCATTTGTCTCCATGGGTTTCATCTGGATGCTCTGCTTTCCTCCCACAGTCCAAAGATGTGCAGCTTCAACCAAATGGCCCTGTCTGAAAGTCAAAGGTTAGCAATGGGACTATGATCAGTCAGGAGGCTGCTCCATCGTCAGTCAGAAATGGTGGTGAGGTGTTCCAAGTGAGTTAGTAAGAAGTGCAAAGGCCAGGAAGGGCAGTGATTTGGAAGATGGGGTGAGTGAAAGACATTGAGTGATGAAGCTGTACATAGTATTGAGAGTGGTAGACCATGAACCTTGGTGCTGGGTGTGTGCAATGGCAGATTTAGAATGACAATGAACTGGTAGAGAGAAGACACTTCCTTGCATAGTGTTAAAGGTTATTAATGTTCTTGTGACACTGCTGAACGTCCCTCCAGACCAGGGGCATCACACTAACCTGTGTGGCTACATCAGACCAGGCTGGCAGTGTTTGATATGGTGCTCAGCTGCCATTTAAGTATGATATGCGCAGTATTAAAGATAATGGAAACCAGCACTGGCAAGCACTTTCACTGCCCGTTTGGGCAACAGCAGTGCTTAACAAAGTGAACAGCATACAACTGCATGAGGAAAGTGGGTTGGGCTCAGGGAGAAAAACCCTCTATGAAACTCCTCAAAATTGACCCTGAACCAAATAATGGAAAAATTGTATCCTTTATGTCATTTGATGTCAAGGCTACCATCTCACTGATGTATGCTGTAATCCCACCATTCTTGTCCTCCAATACAGAAACATGGTCTCAAGAAGAAATTGCACACAGTCCAGCTCAGATGTAAAAACACTGAGATTGATAATTGTGCAGAATCAAGAACGGAGAGAACACTCGAGATTAGAGGAAGCTCTCCACGCCACAAGGCACATGCCTAAGCATAAATGCGCAGAATTAGAACAGTTGGAAGATGAAACTGCAAAACACATCAAAGAAAATCAGCAGAACAGATTCTCATTTTCTAATGGGTCTCTCTGAATCTTCACCCTGGAGCAAGCAAGAAAATTAAGCATTGTAGATTTCAACACCACCTGGATAGTTACCAAGTTTATGAAGAGAAACAATTACTATGACAGAAGACCCTGACAGCAACTCCCAACAGAACATGATGACCGTCTTATTGCATTTCAGTGGTTTATAATGGGTACAGATCAGCCAACTTTGGGAACATGGATGAGACTCAAATAAATATGACATCCTGGTCAGCTAAGCAGTGAACAAAACTGGAGAAAAGCAGTGTGCACAAAGACACCTGACCTTGAAAAAGCACAAATTTACTGTTGCGCTGTCGTGTATGTCCAACGGGACAAAGGTCAAGTCAGTGATGATGTTTGAGAGAAACCTTTCGAAAAACAGCAATTCCCAAAAGCAGTCATCATCCAGATTCATTGTAGAGGAGACAGGAATGAAGGTAAATATGGCTGAGGAGGCTGGGTTTTTCTAACAAGGAGGATTACATAAAAAGAAGTCTCATTAAGGACATATTCAGACCACACCTTGTCAATGATGTTACTGATGTTAAATCACAGATTCTGAGTGATTCCAGTGATCTAACCAGCCTTGTTCAACCAACTGATTTCTCTCTATACAAGCCCACCAAGGAAAGCATGAGAAACAATGTATTACTTGGTGATGGATGAGAAAAGGCGTTTACCAAGGGAAAGAGCATACAAACTCAAATGTAGCAATCCTAGGTTAGAGAGGTTGGAGATGACATCAAAATGGAGATTGTCATCAATTCATTCAATTAATAGAATTGAATTGATGGCACAGAAGTTGGTTCTTTGTGGAATGATATGGCCAATAACAATGTGATTGTTGCCGATCTGTATGATGACGCTGCTAAAGAAGCAGACTTGAATAATTTTTTTCACTTCCCAAACACACTGTGTTATAGATCTTGCCAAACACACACAGCTCTCAAGGCACTTGGCTGGTGGTAGTTTAGCTAATTAATTTAAACTGGGACTGAATATGTTCCATTATTATTTCTATAATCGCGTAATCCAAGTCGTTCAGCAATTGCATAATATTCCTGGCACCTTCTTATAGATAATCTAAATGTTTCATTTTGGTATTTTCTTCTTGTGAAGTCCAAGTGGTGATTCGAGTTCCATTGCACAGGACGACAATGGGGAAAACTGAAGGGAATGTGAGATGAATCAAGGAATGCTGGTTGGGTGGCATTAATTTCAGGCTTTAAAAAAGTCTAAAGATCATAGGAGGAAACAAAAACTGAGGGGAACACGGAAGCTGATCATTTTGGGAGGTATGGGAAAGAATGAATCTTCAACAGTAATGGAAGTTTCCCAAACTTTCTCATTTTCCCATTCGTGAGTTAATTCTGAAGAACAATAGCAAAGCTAGGTTTATTTTTGGGTTCTTCTGTTTTTCATTATGATTCTAATCATGTAAAATTCCAAGTACATACAGGAGGAAAATACGAAATGAATACTACTGTACTATTTGAGGTTGAGATACAGAGGGATTTATGGTCCTGTATGCATACATGTAAACAGAACCCATCAATTTCCAATTTAACTTTTTCATATCTTTGCACAGATAGTTAGTGCTTACTTGCAAATGCAGCACTATCTCACATTTATTTTGTTCACTGTAATGAAGAAAATTGAGATTGTAATTTTTAGTGGAAACTTGGCTGAATCAAGATGCTTTTTGTTCCTCGGCTGTGGACTTAAAAGTAGGAAAAGATACTGTTTTAAATGAAGGGACTGTAGTTGCAGTTTTAAAAAAACACTTAGCAAAACTCTTGGATGTACAATGTTTTTTTTAAGCAATGAGGAGGACATTTGACACCTTAGTGCTGTGGGTGTGTATCCAGGGGCAGGGGCATAAATTTGATTGGGTTTTCAACAAGAAGCTGCTAAATATTCTGGAGTACTCAGCATAGTAACAACTTCTTGATTGGTTCCTGAGCGAGTGACTACAGTTTACTATTTGCATAATATTGTGTTTAGATAATCATTAAGCCTGTGACAGAAAAAAAAATCTCTCTCCCTCCCTCCCCTCTGAGGCTGGAGAAGGAACATAAAACTTCTGCAGCAGCTAGCTACTCTCTGCAAATTCACAGACACTGGAAGGGTGAATCCTCAACCAATGAATGCAAAATTCAGAATTAGTTTGTCCACAATCCACACCCTTATCAAAGAGCTGGAAGGGAACTAAAGGAAAACAACTCATTAATGCTTGTAATCTAGATAGGTATCAGAACTTTGTTGCTATGACTTTTTGTTTCTGCCTCACCTGCTATATATGCATGTTGCCTGTCTCTTTGTACAGAGATGTAGATTTTAGTTATTGAGAGTGATTTGTTAACAATTCATGATTTTCTTCAGGCTTCAGTTAAACAGTTGTTTTCTCATCAAGTACAGAAGCCTGTAGACTGTTTTATTCAACCTGGGTTTGTCAGCTGGTAAACTGGCAACTTTGGATATATTGATTAAATCTTTTCACATTTGTGATCACTCTGGGAATAGCGGGATTTGATTTCCAGTGTACCACCCCAGTGAGTAATGACAACTCAAACAAAGCTAGGCCTGGTGTTTATATGGGGATATGGGGATGGATGGAAAACACTGTGACTCATTCAAGTTCCTGATTCATTCTCCTCGCACACGGTGGTTTTGTGGGGTCCACTATTTCTTCAAAAAGTACAATATTATTTTGATATATACAGCCAAACAACTTAAAACCATTGAATAAAGTCATGTTGATAAATTAGAGAACAAAGCAAGGGTGTTGCCTAATAGATCATTTACTTCCCAAGATGGGTGTACTATGTAGAAACATTAAAATCAGCACCAACTCCTTCAGCATCTGTAACATGATTCCTTCTAGATTTCAACAATGTTAAAGGAAAACACCAAAGAGTTACGCAAATCAAAGCAAAACAATTAATCAGTAACTTGAAATTGATTAACAATAATCTGAGAGTGATCCGTGATGCTCTTGGGTAGCATGGTGAGGTGAGAGGAAGTTGGGGTGCAGAGTCTTTCCTGTTGGTTAACACCAGATGGTTCTAGCAAAAATTAAAATATTCAAGACTTTCCAAAGCTGAACATGAGTTCCAAAGTCTGTGAATAAGAGATGGCTGAAGCTGAAACTCTGAGGATCAAAATGTGGCATTAATGACAAAACAACATTACGCTCTCACTGAAATCATAATCAGCTTCTTCCAGCAGACATCACTACACACATGCTCACACTCATCATATAGCACTTGGAATGAGTTCCAACTACAGTGTGAGCAGTCACCACAATCTCCATTTTGGATTTCAAAATTTATTCATTGCACACAAAAAGACTACCCATTTTCTTTTCATCATAAAATATCTGCAGTTGTTGAAGGGCAAATAAGCAGAGAGATTATTTTAAGGTGATTTACAAAAGAACGAGAACTGACAATGAGACAACATCATTTTCTAAGTCATGGATGGTCAGGATTTGGGGTACTGTCTGACAGGATGGGAAAACAAATTCAACAGTAACATTCAAAAGGAAATTGGATAAATCGTTTTTCTTCGAATCACAGAGTCCCTATAGTGAGGAAGGAGGTTCATCAAAACCACACTGAGCCTCCAGACAGCATGCCACTCAGACCACCACCCCCACCCCCCACCTCCCCCAAAACCCCGCATTTCCCATGGCTAATCCACCTAACCTACACATCTTTGGACTGTGAGAGGAAACTGCAGCACCCAGTGGAAACCCACACAGACATGGGGAGAACATGCAAACTCCACATAGACTGTCACCCAAGACTGGAATCAATCCCAGGTCCCTAGAGCTGAGAGGCAGCAATGCTAACCACTGAGGCATAGTACCATTCCCACCTTCTTGGGATCTCTGCCCAAATGCAGGCCCAACCTCCTTTATCACAACCTCTACCAGAGTTAGAGCAAAGTGGCAGGTCCCAAGTTTACCTCAACCAGAACCAGGATCAAACCATATGCTTCACTCTAATCCAACTGAGTCAACCAGCCCAAAAGGAGTCCCATTGCTATGGCAACATACATTTTTGGTTGTAGCCTGTGAAAATGGGTCATGATGGTCAAGATTCCAATGTTCTTTCTGCTACATGTTGACCAGGAATCTGAATGAATAATTGAAGGGGCAAACAATTGTAGAATTATGTGGCAACATAATTTAGGGATCAATGGCTAAATGATCTCCCGTACTGTACTATTAACTGACTCATGGTCAACTATACTCTTTTTATTCCTTAGTGACTGCCACCATTGCACTCCACTCTGGGGAAAATTCTATCAGTAACACTAGAAATGACCTGACAGCACTGACAGCTACCTGGAAATAGTCTGTTAGAGGTGAAGAGTCAACTTGTCTTTCATAAATAAAGCTTGAGCACTTTAGTTGCTGTATTTATTCCATTTACCAAAATTCAGTGAATACCAAGTAATCCCTTGACATTTCTTTCACTTTAAACTGAATCCCAGTGGTTCTCATCACTCACACAATTACAATTTGTATTTATTAAGAATGTAACATGATGGAACCTCCCAAGGTACTTCACTCGAGCATCACAAAATAAAGTATGACACTGAACCACATAGGGAAATACAATAGTGGATGTCCAAACACTTGTTCAAAGAAGGACGTTTTAACATGTCTTAGAATCATAGAAACTAGGAGCAGAAGTAGGTCTCTCGGTCCTTCAAGCCTGCTCCACTATTCATATGATCATGGCTGAACCTCTATACAGGGTCATCCTGTAGTCTGAGGCTGGGCCTTCACATCCTAGTCTCTCTACAAGTGGAAATATATTCTCCATGTCCATCTATTCAGGCTCTCAGTATTCCACTGTGGATCTGGAGTGATTTGTACAGATATAGGAACAGGGGAGGCCATGGAGTGATCTGAATTTTGAGTCAATGACCAGGAAGCAATTTGTGCCACCCAGCACAGAGGTAATAGTGGAGCAGCACTAGCTGTGAATTAAATCAAAGGTAGCTGAGTTTTGGATGACTGATAGAGGGTAAAATAACCATGAATGTTTCAAATCGTTGATCTTAAAGAGAACAAAGCATAAATGAGGACTGCAGCTGCCTACAAGGATGAGATAAGGATGCATTCAGGCCAAGTTACAGGCAAGTTAGTGATAGCATGGGACGACTTCAGAAAGATCAAATGTGACACCCAAGACACGAACAGATTGGCTTAATCTCAGACTACAGCTAAAATGATGGACGGATTCTGTAGTGAGGACTGAAAACAGCAAGTTCAGCCTTCCCAATGTTTAACTGGAAGAAAGCTCTGTTCATCCAGTACTGGATAATGGATAATACAGCAATAATTGAAGAGTTGTGGCGAAATGAGAGCTGGATATCATCAGGGTCATTGTGAAAACCATTGCTGGATCTTCTTTCAGTCCAGGATTCAGTTGTTTCCAATTTATTCCAATTCACAGATTAACAATGGGATGAAATATTTGCATACGTCAGTTTAATCCAATTTTTAGACATTCTTCTGGCACAAATACCTTGCAGTTGACATCAAGAATCTTACAGTTTATCATCTTGATGTTGTTGCTAGTTTGGAAAAATTGAATACAGTCCACCTGCTCTTTGTTCAGGGAAGGATCTTGTGTTTAAATTCCAGCCAATCATTCTAATAATTTTTTGTTAAATCTTAGTTTAGGCAGCATGGAAAATTTGCAATGCATCAACCATTCAGAGGATATTTTCAAACTGACATTTTACATTCTGTAACACAGTTAATGTGACAAAATAACAAAAGCATTAACAAACAAAACCTGCTACCAAGCCATGTAAGTGGATGTTAGAACAGGTGACCTAAAGCTTGGTCAAAAATATGGGTTTTAGTGTCCATCTTAAAATATTAAGAGAGTGGTAGAGACGTGAAGATATTTAGGATGGGAATTCAAGAACTGTTGGCCTGGTAGATCAAAATACAACTGTTAATAGGGCAATTGGAGCTGAATCTTACTGTGTTAGCTTTTCATTTCCATTGCTAGGACCTGAATGTGGTGGCTTTTGAGATTGTCCACTTGTGTGATCTTACCACAGGCAGCTCAATTGACAATAATGAGCAAGCTGTGACAGCAGGGGGACCAATGGGAGCACCTGAAGTTTTGGGCAGATGGCAGAGAAACAGAAGGAGATGGACAAAAAGGAATCTCCAAAATCTGCATCACTTAAAGTCTGGAACTCCCTCCCATCTTCACAGTGCATCCTGTGGCTGCAGCAACAGCCTTCCATGATACCCATGACAACTCCTAGGACCAAAGGAGGATGGTCCTCCAGCCTGCCACCCAAAAATCACCTCCAGACATCTAGTGGACTTCAGTCTCAAAGAAGAATCCATCCTCTACCAATAAAAACTTGGCAGTATCAGCTATTTGCCCCTAAGCAGGTATAAAATGGCTACTGATTGTCTATCCTCCACTGACAAGCCTGTAGCTGATGCCAGTCTCAGCTGCTTCTGGCAAGATGGCTCAGAGGTGGAAACACATTGAGCAGCTATCCCAAAGTGATCGTTTCTAAAATTCCCTCCATACTCACCTCCAAAGCTGCTTCCTTGTGACTGACAGGACGAGTGCAAAAATTCAAAAGGACTGTCAGAGATTATAGTAACAGGGAAAGGCATGGCCATGAACGGATTTGAAAATGGTGGATGAAAGTTTTTAAACTGTAGCATTGCTGGATTAAGAGCCAACATGGAGCAGTGAGGATGGGGTGACAAGAAGTTAAGGAGAGTTAGAATATTGACTGGTAGCAGTTTTGTACATGCTTTAGTTTGCTCAGGCCTCTTGTCTTAACCACTGAAATGATCTATGGCAGTGTGAATTTGTTTGTGGATTGAAATCCTGCTTTCAAGATATCCAACAATCTCTGAGTGACACTAGAGTTAATCATTATACCCACATATCACATTAATTCAACCATGTCTGTGTACTGTCAGACACACTGGAGTATCAAGTGCATAAATTATTTAATATATTTCATTCAATTAACACTACATGAAGACATTTAAATCATCTATTGAAACAACAGGGTGGTGATTTATTTAACTGTACTGAAGTGTTCTTCCCAAATATTGCTGTTCTCACTAAAAATAAACTCCACACCACAGTCATGTCTCAATCATGTCCTTTATCTGATAGCTCAGTCAGTCTGTGCCTAATAATGCACAGCTCTCAGAACTTGTTCAATTCTAAGCTAAGTTGCAAACCTTACCTTCAAAACAAGCCACCATCAAGATTACATACCTCCATCTCTGGATTTATATCTGCCTTTCGTTTCCAAATGCAAGTTCCTTTACAGCTCCAAGCTTTGGCCTCCTTGCTCACTTCTTAGGTTTTGCCCTTCAAAGGTGAACTTGTCCAAATTCAGCTGTTCCATATTCTAGCTAATATGGTCTTACGGACTGTTACTACTATCCTTCATTAATTCCTCATCCTCCAATGAATTTACTTCAAAATCCTTGAGCTCATGAATAATTATTTCAATAAGCTTGACAGTCTCACCTTTCCTCTCCCAACTCCACAACCTCCTTGATCCCTCATGCTCTTTGATATCCTTTGCATTCCCCTTCTGCTGTGTAACCTTTGACTGTGCTGTTTTCAGCCATGTTATTCTCATCTGCTGGAATGCTCATTCTAAACCCGCTGCACTTTACATCTCTCTCCAATCTGTCAAACACCTTCTCAAAACTTCTTTCACTCATCATGACTTTGGCCAGCACCTCTGGCTCTTGCCCTATGATGCTTGCTATCTGGTCACCTGTGTGAAGTACTTTGCAGCATCACGTTAAATTAACAGTCCAACATAAAAGCAATTTTGGAGGTCAGTGTCCGTTGTCAGCTAGGCTAATGCCACACTAATAATATTTCACTAACAGCAATAAGATGAATTTATTGTTTCTTGGTGGTTTTGATCATGACAGAAATAGTATGCAGGAAACTTTAAATACTACCTGCTCTTGTTCACACAGTCAATCCTCTTCCATTGTTGACATTCTCCAAGAAGGGTAATTGAGCAGGAATTTCTGTTCATGTTCTGGTGGCAAAGACACTACTGGCAATGGTCCAAAGGTAGTTGGGGAAACATGTAGTAAAGAGCACAGGGATCCAAACATACATATTCAACAGACCACCCAGACCACTTATTTGGAAGCATGATATAAAACATCAAATTTAAGTAACACGCAGAAAAGCACTACTCTTTCCCCAACTGTGAATTCAAGCATAATTGGCTGTAGGAAATTAACTACTTGATTACGTCACACTGGATCAAGAGCAGTGCCTGTGGGATTCAGAAGCCAGACAGTCAATCGGATGCTTAAGGACTGCTCTTCGAATACCTCAAACCTTGTGTTGTTCTGAAACAACAAAAAAAGGCAAGAGCTCATTTTGCTTAGCTCTGGTACATTATGCAAATTGATGATAAGTTATTTACCTGTTATTGTATTGGAAGTAAAAAACTACTTTCATAGCAAGTGAGGCCTACAGTTGGAGTTATTGCCAGCATCACGTTCCCAAGTAATAAACACCTTTTATTTGTTTGGATTGTCTTGCACACTTGCAAGAAGCTGGGAAAATTTCTTTCCCAGACTCACAAGCTGGCTTGCACACAGCATTTTTCTAAATGCAGTCTGGGAATGGCAGGCTGCAAACGAATAACTGACCAGCTAGTTCTATTTGGTTGCCAGGAGACTGCTGGCTGCCTCGATGCTGAAGCCCTGACATAAGCACAGTCTGCTCGGCTAATATGACGAGTCTCACTATATTTTCCTTCCAAGGGATTTTAATATGAACGGCATCTATATAAAAATATTAATCTCCTCTGACACGGGAGTGAGAAATGTTGCTTCTCATAACGACTCCTGTGTCCTTCATCTCTTTAATAGATGGCGAGCTTTAAATGGCAGGCAGATTTTGACATGGAAATTCTTTTCCCCACATTGTGACAAGAAAAGATGATAGTTCCATTGTCCTATCACTGCTGCCAAGACGTGTAAATGAAATCAGTAACCTTCACTGCAGTTGCATGCAAAAGAAGATATTTATTAAATGACAGTTTGAAAAAAAAATTACTCTAGGCTCAGTGAAATACAACGAGGCGAGTTCGGTGAATAATAAAGTAAGCGCAGTCATGCTGTGAAAAGCTATGTTGTAAGGCATCTGGCTGAACAGCAAGTGTGAAATATGCTGTTACTATAAATGATAGACTTAGCATATTAAACACCAGTTTGAAAAAATGCATGTTTTTTGAGAAATCCAGGTAAACTGTCCTCTCTCAGTATTGTCTTTTTCTCTTCAGAATTTCGATATCTGGGTTTTCTGATTGAGGTTCTCTTAACTCTTGAGAGTGAGTTGATAAGCCAGCAGAATCCAAAGTATCCCCTCATTTACCTACCCTTTCAAGACTCTCTCTCTCTAGGCTCCAACTCTACCTAGCCCTTCCCCTCTCGCTTTCTCCTTAACCTCTCCACCCCCCACTTCATTTTCAGCATAAATACCACCTTTTTCCTAGCTGCTATCAGTTCTGATGAAGAGTCACCGGACTCAAAACATTAACTCTGCTTTCTCTTCGCTAATGCTGCCAGATCTGCTGAGTTTTGCCTGCAATTTCTGCTTGTTTCAGGGTGGAGAAGGAGTGTTATACTATTTTTGAACAAGTGCAAGGAAATTCTCCCAACACCCTGGGGAAAATTAATCTCTTGACTGACAGAAATCAGATTATCCCGTTACCATCTCATTGTTGTTTTTGACACCTCGCTGTGTGAAAATAGGCTGCTGTCTTTCCCTATTTACAATAGTGACTACACTTCAAAAGTACACAATTCCTTGCGGAGTGCTTCAGATGTCCTGTGATCCTAAAAACACTAAAGAAATCTAAGACTTCCCCTTTCCTTCAAAGTTCAAAATAATCTGGTCGATGGTAGTGCGAAAAATAACATCAATCAGAAAAGCCACATAATCAACTATTTTGCCAGGGCATGGTTTTCCAAGTGTTAAAAATCCTCCAGTATCCATCAAAGCAGTAATTCTTCAACTCCGACCCCAAGTTGGTGGTCTAGTTAATAATGGAGAACATCTGGACTATCTGCCCTCACCCATCAACCATACCTATGCAGCAAGAGTCAATGGATAACAATCAAGAGGAGTCATATTTCAAGCCACTGTTACCATTATGATGTCCAGGGTGGTACTAACTAACCACGCTCAAATTGAAGTGGAATCTGAGATTTTCTGGTTATGTGTGATGGTTTACTCCGTATGTAGCAATGAGTTTTCATGACAATCCTCCTTCCCACCCCCGTGATTCATACAAAAATGGAAGTGGCAAGTGGCTCCTCCCTACTTTTTAGGTTGTAAGGACCACGGTGCCTGCAAATTGAGCTCTTCATCCTGAACTTAAAAATAGCCTGAAAATAAACCAGTCAAAACAAAACAGCAAAACTATTTTGGAGGACATACACTACTTTGGTTTGGAGGCAAGTTCTAAGCAAATATCCTTTACTTAATTTGATCCGATGTACAGAGCCTTGTCAGTACAGTCTGTATGTTTTTGTTCAAATAAACCTTTTTTTGCTGTAAATTCAGATTATTCATAGATTTCGATGTAGTAGTTCAGGTACTACACAGAAGGAAAGGTGTACTTCCTCCATGCTACTTACAGATTTATATACCTAAAGGGAGCAATATGCACCTAAGCCTGGAAACAAAACTTATTTATTTATTCATGTGAACTAACAAATAATTACTTCACTATTATTGTTACAAATTGCTTCAAAAATACTCTCAATAGATAGATCTGTGGTTATACCACTTATACCTTTAGCATCTTTCCATCTTGGCATGGTAACTTCCACTTTATTGTGATCAAAGGCTCATGGTGTGAAGATTCAAGGCTTTTGTAGTATTCAAAAGACAGGGAGGGCATCACAAGAAATGCCAGCATTACTGACCTTGTTTTTTGGAAGAATAAATTCATCAATGTTTACATTTGCAGTCATTTTGTTTGATTGTGATAAAAGATGGATTAGGATAGCCATGTAGTGGAGAACCGTCTGAACACCATGTGATTAGCTAATAGGTCCGCCTTAAATTTGGATATGTCTTTGTTATGAGCAAAGGTTAATTTGGAAAATTTTAGAGCATGCAAGAAGTTGGAAGATTAGCCAACACAGCTTCCCAACTGACGAAGTTACCAGCGCTATCTTGTCACACTATTATATTAACCAGCTACTCAATTCAATGATGTCTGTAATATTTTGAAGTATGCAATGTGGATGCCTAAACAGCAGCAATCGCTGAACTTTGTATGTAGCCTTGAAACAATATTGGCATTGTTTGTTTGCAATCTAATTCTGTTATGTTTCACTGTACTTTTAAGATTGTTTAGGAAGACAACAGTGCGTTCAAAGCAGTAATTAGTCATCTCTCTCCAAACTGAAAAAGGGATGGACTTCTGCGACTGAGGTTGTTGGGATTTAAATGAACCTTTGCTCTGCAAACTAACTGTGCTCTACCAGACGCAGAAGCACTTGATGCAGACACTGACTTGTTTAATTCACTGTTAAGATCTGGGTGTTCCTGACAAGACCATCAATTATTATATGTCCCCTATTAACTATGGCTTACTTTGGGTATTAAGATTTAACCATGTTGCTGTCGGATTCAAGTCACGTAAAAGCCAATTTGGATAAAATCAATAGGTTTCCTTCCTTAAAATATGTTCTATTATATATTTTGTATAGCAAGTTACTTTGTTTTTAGAACTGAATTTTAAGGAATCATACAAAATGGCTCCCAAATGCTACATGAATTCTCTCGTGGATTCAACTGCAGACAAAGCAGACAATTAGACTAAGCTATCTTATGAGCCATTGGAAAATATTATTAAATATGTCAAAGATTCCAGGACCGTCCCTTCAAGGTGTGAAAATTCAAAGCTTCTGATAATGGTCAGGAGGCAGGAGGGAGATCACAAAGAATTCCAGCATAATTTACTTTGTTTTGTGGAATAATAATTCAGCAAGGGTAACATTCTTAGATATTTTGTTTGGTTGCATTACAAGCTGGCTGAGGACACATTTAGAGGAAGACCATCTGAACATCTCGAAACAGTAACTGCTTCTCAACAGGGTGAGTGAGTGAGACAAAACAAGCAGCAAGAAGACTGTTGTACTGAACTAGGGGTTACCATGAGCCACAGATCACAAGGCTACAAATGTGAAACAAAGGAGCCTCTGAACTATCCCATGTCCTCTTATATATGCAGAGTGACTGTGGGGAAGAAAACTCCAACCACTCCACAACAGAAACAATCACAGTTACTGACTGTGGTTTCAAGTTACAATCCCCTACATTTCAGAAAGAGAATCATCAAGGAAGCCAGGCCAGCAACCTATCTCATTTTCATATTGACATGTAACTTTTATCCTCACTTCCTTTTCACATCCATATTTTAGCTAATAAATTTAACACATTTTATTTAAGTAACTTTCGGTAATAGTTGTGCTATAAACGAACATGTTTTATTTTATTAAGCCATAAAACAGAGCTGTTAAATTGAAACACTTGGAAAGTAAAAGAAAACTACATTTGTACTTATATAAATTTTTTGTTTCCAACCAGTGAGGGATCACACTTGTGATAATGTTAATAAATCTTATTGTTAATATTATTAATCCAACAGTTTGACGGTGACAATTACTGATAGCAGCTTTCTATTTCCTGATTTCTTTTTGACTGAATTAAAATTTTCAAACTACCGAGACAGGATTCAGCAAGATTCTCTGAATTAGACCAGCAAAGTTGTGGATAGTGTAGAAGGTTGTCAAAGCATTCAGCAAGATACAGAGCAATTGCAGATATGGGCAGAGAAACGGCAGATAGAGTTTAATCCGGGTATGTGTAAGATGCTGCACTTGGGAGATCAAACGTTAAGGAAAAGTATACAATTAATGGCAGGATCTTGAACAGCACTGATGTGCAGAGGGATTTCAGGGTTCAAGCCCACAGCTCCCTGAAAGCGGCCACGCAAGTAGACAGGGTGGTAAAGAATGCACATAGCATACATGCCTTTATTAGTCGGGAAACTGAATACAAGAGTCAGGACGTCATGTTGCAGGTTTACATGTCTTTAGTTCAGCCACACTTAAGAGTATTGCATTCAATTCTGGTTGCCACATGTAATATTTCAGGAAGGATGTGGAGGCTTTGGAGAGGGTGAAAAAGAGGTTTACCAGGATGCTGCCTGGATTAGAGGGTATGAGCTATAAGGAAAGGCTAGAAAAATTTGGATCAGAGATAAAAGGTACTGCAGATGCTGGAGAATCCAAGATAACAAGCATGGGGCTGGATGAACACAGCAGGTCAAGCAGCATCATAGGAGCAGGAAAACTTGACGTTTCGGGCCTAGACCCTTCATCAGAAATGGGGGAGGGGAAGAGGGGTCTGAAATAAATAGGGAGAGAGGGGGAGGCGGATAGAGGATGGATAGGGAAGAGGGTTGTTTTCTTTGGCATGGCAGAGGTTCAGGGGAGACTTGATAGAAGTCAAAAAATTATGAGATGCATGGATAGGGTTGATGGTCAGAATTTTTTTCCCAGAAATGAAATGTCCAATACTACTGCATGCTTTTAAGGTGACAGGGGGAAAGTTCAAAGGAGATGTATGGGGTAAGTTTTTTAATACAGAGAATGGGAGCAGTCTGTGATGTGCTGCCAGGGGTGGTGATGGCGGCAGATACGTTTGAGGTGTTTAATGAACTTTTAGAGAAGCACATGAATATGCAAGGAATGGAGGAATATGGACCAAGAACAGTCAGAAGGGACTAGTTTAATTTGGCATCATGTTCGACACAACCTCCTGTGTTGTACTGTTCTATGTTCTAGATTCTATTAGTCCATGTCATTAGGTTGCATTGTCACAATGCTACCATACTCCCTGAAAAAGAGAAACATTCAAATTTCTTGCATTAACATGTCATCTTAATGATCACCGCACTTCAGACCAAAAACAAAAACTGGGAAAAAAAACTGAAGTAGGATGAGTTAATGATGGATTTCTAAAAATAAATGTGTTAATGGAAAGACTTACATTTCTAAAGCACTGACTGGGTCTTACCTCTTTCATCTTTGCACTGCTGAAAGTTGGTGTCAAGATACTGCGGACATTTTTCCAATCTTCATCTTGTAGGAACAAAACGCTGTCACGCAGTGGCTTGCTGATAAAAGATGGGTTCTGAAAAAACAGAATAATTTATTGTCAACTAACCATCTCAGGATTATTGGAGCCATTTTTAAAAGCAGCAGCAAAAATACAGCATTGCTTGTAAACTACTAATTTTTACAATTTGCATCTCTCTTGAAATTGTGAGCTTCTGGTAGGGTTTAATTCCATCGTTGTCAGTTGCCCAGCCCCAAGAAATCAGTGTCGACTGGCTGCTTAACCAGGGTGGGCCTTATACCTGAGTGTCATCCTGATTCATCTGGTATTTGGGCGTGTACACTTGTACTCAAAACCAGATTACAGGAGTAATCTCTCCCCCTCTCCCCCGCAGAACGTGCAGCCCTCCGCTCCAATCCCAACCTCACCATAAAACCTGCGGACAAGGGAGGCGCTGTTGTAGTATGGCGCACTGACCTCTACACCACTGAGGCCAGGTGCCAACTCTCCGACACCTCCTCCTACCGCCCCCTGGATCATGACCCCACCCCCGAGCACCAAACCATCATCTCCCAAACCATCCACAACCTCATCACCTCAGGTGACCTCCCACCCACCGCCTCCAACCTCATCGTTCCCCGACCCCGCACCGCCCGCTTCTATCTCCTTCCCAAAATCCACAAACCTGAATGCCCTGGTCGACCCATTGTCTTCACCTGCTCCTGCCCCACCGAACTCATCTCCACCTACCTAGACTCCATTTTCACGCTCTTGGTCCAGGAACTCCCTACCTACGTCCGTGACACCACCCACGCCCTCCATCTCCTCCAGAACTTCCAATTCCCCAGTCCCCAACACCTCACTTTTACTATGGACGTCCAGTCCCGATACACCGTATTCCCCATGCTGATGGCCTAAAGGCCCTCCGCTTCTTCCTGTCCCGCAGAACTGACCAATCCCCCTCCACTGACACCCTCATCCGCTTAGCCAAACTCGTCCTCACCCTCAACAACTTCTCTTTCAATTCCGCCCACTTCCTACAGACAAAAGGGATGGCCATGGGTACCCGCATGGGCCCAAGCTATGCCTGCCTTTTTGTAGGTTACGTGGAACAATCCCTCTTCCGTACCTACACTGGCCCTAAACCCCACCTCTTCCTCCGTTACATTGATGGCTGTATCGGCGCCGCCTCGTGCTCCCACGAGGAGCTCGAACAGTTCATCCACTTCACCAACACCTTCCACCCCAACCTGAAGTTCACCTGGACCATCTCCAACACTTCTCTCTCCTTTCTGGACCTCTCTGTCTCCATCTCGGGTAACCACCTACAAACCGATATCCATTTCAAGCCCACCAACTCCCACAGCTACCTAGAATACACCTCCTCCCACCCACCTTCCGGCAAAAATGCCATCCCCTATTCCCAATTCCTTCGCCTCCACCGCATCTGCTCCCACGATGAGGCATTCCACTCCCGTACATCTCAGATGTCCTCATTCTTCAAGGTCCGCAACATCCCCCCGACAGTGGTCGAGAACGCCCTCGACCGTGTCTCCCGCATTTCCCGGAACACATCCCTCACACCCCGTCCCCGCAATAATAACCAAAAAAGAATCCCCCTCGTCCTCACGTACCACCCCACCAACCTCCGGATCCAACGCATCATCCTCCGACACTTCCGCCATCTGCAATCAGACCCCACCACCAAAGCCATTTTTCCCTCCCCACCCTTGTCTGCTTTCCGGAGGGTCCACTCTCTCTGTGACTCCCTTATCCGCTCCACACTCCCCTCCAGCCCCACCACACCTGGCACTTTTCCCTGCAACTTGCCCCCGGACCTCCTCCCTCACCCCAATCCCAGACCCCAAGAAGACTTTCCACATCAAGCAGATGTTCACCTGCACATCTTCCAATATGGTATACTGCATCCGCTGTACCCGTTGGGGCCTCCTCTACATCCGTGAAACCAAGCGGAGGCTTGGGGACTGCTTTGCAGAACACCTGTGCTCAGTTCGCAACAAACAACTGCACCTCCCAGTCGCGAACCATTTCAACTCCCCCTCCCATTCCTCAGACGACATGTCCATCCTGGGCCTCCTGCAATGCTACAATGATGCCACCTGAAGGCTGCAGGAACAGCAAATCATATTCAGCCTGGGAACCCTGCAGCCCAATGGTATCAATGTGGACTTCACAAGCTTCAAAATCTCCCCTCCCCCGACCGCATCCCAAAACCAGCCCAGCTCGTCCCCGCCTCCCTAACCTGTTCTTCCTCTCACCTATCCCCTCCTCCCACCTCAAGCCCCACCCCCATCTCCTAACCTCATCCCGTCCCCTTGACCTGTCCGTCCTCCCTGGACTGACCTATCTCCTCCCTACCTTCCCACCTACACTCACCTTTAC
>JAHRHZ010000020.1:55573559-55589097 GCA_024137785.1 Ginglymostoma cirratum | reverse complement strand
TTTCGGGCCTAAACCCTTCATGGTTTAGGCCCGAAACGTCAAGTTTTCCTGCTCCTATGATGCTGCTTGACCTGCTGTGTTCATCCAGCCCCATGCTTGTTATCTCTGTAGTTCTCATTCACCCACATCAGAAAGAAGTTAGGAGTCATCCACTCTGGTGTGGGGTTAGAATCATATAAAGACCAAACCAAGTAAAGGCACTCTGTTCCCAAAAAAAAAATCAGCAAACAAGTTCGATTTTTTTACAACAATCTAACAGCTTCATGGTTACATTACATTGGCTTTTTATAAGTATGCATATGCAGCAGGCAGTGAAGAAGGACAAGGGTATGTTGGCCTTCATTGTGAGAGGATGTGAGTACAGGAGTAAGGACATCTTATTGCAATTGTATAGCACCTTGGTACTGTCTGCAGTTTGGTCTCCTTATCTGACAGAGGTTGTACTAGCTATGGAGG
This sequence comes from Ginglymostoma cirratum, assembly GCA_024137785.1. Lineage (NCBI taxonomy): Eukaryota > Metazoa > Chordata > Chondrichthyes > Orectolobiformes > Ginglymostomatidae > Ginglymostoma > Ginglymostoma cirratum. Next base: position 55,588,641 of record JAHRHZ010000020.1, on the reverse strand, counting down.
GAGTGCAAGGAAGGTTTACCAGACTGATTCCTGGAATGGCAGGACTGACGTATGAAGACAGACTGGATCAGTTGGGAGAATGAGAAGGATCTGAGAGAAACTAGTACAATTCTAATAGGACCAGGCAGGGTAAATGCATGAAGGATGATCCCTATGACTGGGGAATCCGACACAAGGGGTCACAGTCTAAGAATACGGGGTCAGCCATTTAGGATTGAGATGAGGAAAAGTTTCTTCCTTCAGACAGTCGTCAGCTGTCACAGAGAGTAGGTGAGGCCAAAACATTGGATGTCTTTAAGAAGGAGTTAGATATAGTTCTCAGGGCTAAAGGAAACAAAGGATGTGGAGCGAAAACAGGAACATGGTCCTGAGTTGGATGATCAGCCATGACCATATTGAATGGTGGAGCAGACTCAACCTGCACCTGTTTCAATATCTCAGGAACATGGTGTTTTGTGAGCTATTGCTGGATGGAAAAATCATGGTGAAGACTTAACCACTGATATACCTATATTGTGGCACGTCACGGTGCCAAATGTTCTGGAAGTAGACATATTTTGGAGGCAGCAAGAAACTCATAGGACATTCTTAATCAAGGTGAAGGTTCAGAATAATGTACCTTTTGGGTTGTAGATGCAAAAGTACAAGCAACGTGGACATTGCAATTGAAGGCAAGAATGGGAGAATTAGGGGTCCCAGAGAAATAGGGTGCAAGGGTCAAAATGATTAATTTCGCATCTAGACTTTAACTTTACACAAAGATCCAAAGCAGGAAGTGCTGATTCCTTGTCTTTGTCCTTATTTCTCCCACAGATCATTTATCTGCATTAGTGACAGGGATCTTGGGAATCATAACGATATGTCACTGGACCAGTCATCCAGGGGTCTGGGCTGATCCTCTAAGGTCTCACGCCTTCTGAGCGTAAAACAAGTAGATCTTGCCTTTTGCGCATATTGTGGGCGATCTCTGCCTTTTAACAAGCATCCTACTAACTTTGGCTTTGATATATTTGTCCCATTTCCTTAAAGGCTGTAATACCTGAGTCCTACTGCCTGCAGTTCATAAGATAATTCCTATTCTCATAACTGCTACTGTGCTTCACAGCTCCATAAGACAAATCCCATGTCTTTAATGGATTTCCACAGGTGATTCATGCTGTCTGTGGTGCTACTAATAATTCCTGTTGCTATACAGTTCTTTTCCTGGATGAGTTCAACTGTCTGCAGCTTAATGAATTCTTCCTGCCTTTATTGTGGTGTTAAATAGTGAATCTCCAACCTCGTCTGCAGCCTCAGTAGTCCCCTAACTTGCCATTAGACATGTCTGGTTAGGCTTCTAATTTTCCCCACTTTCTGGCTTTAAAACATCCTCATGTCTGTGACCACAGTTTAAATTCCTTTTGCGGCCTTTGATTTCCCTTATAATAGTCATGCCTTGCAGTGCCCATTTGCTATGATGGCAATGTCTAGATGAAATCATATTGGGTATGATTCAGACTTTCCTCAGAAAGAATCCTGTCAGAGCCTTGCATCCCTACGTAACAATAAAATCCCTGTGGTACATAATTTATTGAAATAACTAGTCCATCTTAATCTAAACTCATGTTCTTCAATTGAAAGTTCCCCGTTGAATTTTGGCAGTGAAACCTGTCATTTGCAACAGTGAAAAATGGTAGACATCTTCAATTGGAAATCAATGGAAAAGATTGAGAAAGAAATCAAATACAGTGCTAAAATTCTTGCACCCTGTTTTGTGCAATGAGCAAAGACTATTTGCATCCCTTTCTAAAATTCATTCTGCAGATCAATACAAAAAGACAAAGACGCCATGGTAAATACATTTGGGAACATTCACAAGTGCTTTACAAGCTGTGAAAGAAATCATTTAATTTCAGTTAGATCTGCATCCTCTAGGCTATCAAGTAAACAGTGCTACAGCTACACTTACTCAGCTAATTAAACAAGAACTGCAGTCAGCTTGCACCACGAATACAGTGACAAGCTGCCCAGTGGTGATGCTATATTCCAACTTATTAAACATGCCCCAGAGAGAGCTTTCTGATATTACCAGCCCAATGCGTGTACAGGAATGAATCACAATCTCTTATCCAAAGCAGGTTTTAAATTCTGAACAATACTACACACACAAACAACCAGTCAGTTCACAATATGGAGGTAGATGGATTCAAAACCACTTACCATTCTGTTGACAAAGTTGTTGAAGTCCTTTACCAGAATCTGTTTCAGCATTTCAGGCTCAGCAATTACAATAGTTGCCTGACGGCCAACATAGTAACTGAAACATAGAAAAGGAGCAACTTCTTGACAATGGCCCAGAATGTGCAGGTTTTTATTTAAAAATCACTTCAGTCATCCATGCTTACAGATGTGCACCAACAATGTAGATACAACAGAAAATAAATTATAAATCAGATATTCGCACAAATTCATTGTAGCTCCCATTACTACAGACCCTGTTTAAGATAATTTTTGTACGCTCTTTCTCAAGTCAAACCTCTGTGCCCGACACAGAGGTAGGTAAGTGAACTGCTCCTGAGTCTCTGACAATTTTGGAACAGGAACTTGCAAACTTCTCTTTATGGCTTAGAACCAGATCAAACAATATCTTTACCAATAAAACTCTAGGAAGGTTTATTTTTGCTAAAACTTCCTGACACAGTATGCACCAACAACTGAACACCCACTCCATCCTTCACATTGTGGCTGCAGTGTGCATTTTTTCAAGTCTTTCATAGGGTGTGGGTATCGCTGGTAAAACCTGCATTTGTTGTCATTCCTTGTTGCCTTTGACTGAAATGTTTGCCACATCATTTCAGACAGCAATGGATCGAACATGTAGGCCAGACCAGGGATGGACAGCTAATTTCTTCCTCTAAAGGCCATTAGTGAACCAGATGATAGTTTACGACAATCAATAGTAGTTTCATGGTTAACAACCCTAGATCTAATTAATTGAATTTTAAATTCCACAAGTCACTGCAGTGGTGATTCAAACACAGGTCCTAAGAGCATTAGCCTGGGTCTCTGAATTACTAGTCAAATGACATTACCCTTTGCCACTGTCTTGAGTAGGGGCCAATGATGAAACAATCATACAAGAATACAAACTGGGAGCAGAAGCAGACTGTCCAGCCCCTGCTCTGCCATTCAATAAGATCATGGCTGATTTGTTTGTGTTTCTAATACCACATTTCCATCTGATAATGAGAGATTCCTGGCAACACACACACTCACACTTGAGTCCAAGCATCCTTCATGTGGCATAGAAAGGTTGGATTTATGTAGCAGCCGGATGCGATAGAATGCAGATGCCAGACAGTAATCAACTCACACACAACCTCAGAGTAAGAAGTGGCTGTTTACTTGTCAACTGTTGCATATTAAAATGGTAGCTCATCCAGAAAGTCATTCTGTCCATTGACATGCTGACATTTCATGCAAATTAAAATATGTCTTTGCTTTTCAGAAGTTTATTTTTAAATTAATGACATACACAGGCAGATACACACACGTACAGATAGCCCACAGTGCCTAGCTCAGGGATGCAGAGGTGAATTGCACCAATGATCCTGGCTGATGCAGCTCACAATGGGGTCTGAGCTTGGGACTAAAACCTCTAAGGACACCTAAATAAAATGTTAGCATTTAATTATCAATATTTATTTTTGGTCATCTCCTCAAAACTCAGGTTACTATTGGAGACCTTTGATACTTCATCTGAGTTCCCAATTTTATGTATGAACACAAATATTGAACCACATCAGACATTTCAACTGTGTAGTGACTCACAGTCAATAATCTATTGAGGTAACTTCTGGCAACCATCACTGACGAACAAGTTGTAAGAACTTTGAGTGATTCATCTGTCCATTTATCTTTTAAGTATAAGAGAATGGAAACCACTTAAAGCAATTCCAAGATGTCTCAGCTATGATTAGTGAACATAGCAGGGACCAGAGAGGAAACTTGGTTCCTTGTAGTTTGTGAGACTTAATGCAACATCAACAGGCCAGCCTTTACTCATAAATGTTCACTATGATGGAGGTTAGAATTTTTTTGTAATGAGCAAAATAAGATTAGAAAACAAGGTGAATATATATTTATAAAGCAGGTTTAATTCCTACTCGAGTCTATTTACATTTGATACAGGTAGGCATAAAAGATTGAATCTTTAGTGCGTACAAGGGCATATAGTTGCAACAGGAAGCACTTTATGCGTGTATACTCTTGGACCTGATTTGTATGTGAAAATTAAAATCACGTTAGTTGGAAAATAGATGCTTCCTGCAGCTAAGTGAGTATGATGCACAATTAATTACGTATCATTAATCATAATTTTGCAAGTTCAAATTGTTCAAGAAGTGCAACCATCACTATTTGTATGAAATGTTGAGCACATGTAAAGCAGAGAGAACATATAAATGAATTGGCTAATTAGATCTCATTACACTGACAAATTATCCAGTTGATTACTAAACAGACTTTCTTTGGAAACTCAAATACCATAAGTGTTACGTTCTCCAAACTTGGACGGTCTAATTGTTTTCTGCCTCGAATGGGAACATAAAGAAATGAGATAAAGAAGCGTGGAGCTGGAGGAACACAGCAGGCCAGGCAGCATCAGAGGAACAGGAAAGCTTACGTTTCAGGTCAGAGTCCTTCTTCAGAAAATCCGAAGAAGGGTCCTGACCCGATACGTCAGCTTTCCTATTCCTCTGATGCTGCCTGGCCTACTGTGTTCCTCCAGCTCCACACTTCATTATCTCTGACTCCAGCATCTGCAGTTCTTGCTTTCTCAACATAAAGAAATGGTTTGGGTTACCTCAGATCTTGCTGCAAACAAGAATCTGAACTTCTACCTCCATTGGCACATCCTCTTTGGTATTTGTGGCCAGTTCTCTTGCCCAGAATTTTTCCTCTACTTTGAGGAAAAATCACTGAGGTTTTTTGATTCTGTGAAGTGATGTACATCTAATGGCTAGCAATCAAATTCCAACACCTCAGCTCCCTCCTCATTTATACATTAGCCTTTACCTGACATCTGAACGCACACTTACAGTCGGATACCCCTCAAGAACTCAAACCAACTTTCACATCACTAAACCTAATGCAGCACTCTCAATCCTATCTGAGGTAAAATCAATCTAACTTAACAGAATCGGTACCTTACTGTATCGTTCAGAGATCAGATCTGATGGGTTAACATTAATCTTTAATTTGTGCTCACATGGATAAATTTAATATTTATATGCTGTTTATCAGACTTGCAAACTGTTGAACTTTATTCATTGAATATTAATTTTAAATAAGAGGAAATGTAAGGACAAGTTTGTAAACTGGATAGATCAAAGGGTGCAGTATGAGGCCCATTGTTACAGTAAAGGCACAAGGAGTGAACAGCAGGAAGATGCCAATGATGGGGAATTTGAGATCATTCCAAAATTTTGGAATACCTTAAGACTATTTACACTGTAGTGGAGGAATGTAAAAGGAAATTCAACAGCATTCCTTTTGATTATGAAGAGATTTGGTGGAATGAAAATTGCAAGATGAACAGTCATTGTTTTAACATCATTACTGAAAGAGTGCAAAAATACAGTCTGTATGCATGTCTTGTCAAGGGCTGTTGGGTTGTGGAATATCTTTATCACACGGATGATTGATATTAAAACCATTGTGTCTCTTAAGGGAAACCTCTACGTATATCTGAAACATAGAACATGGAAAACTCCAACCATGGAAATTTGAAATCAGAATTCCAAAGAGAAAGAATTGCCAATGAAATTATGGATATCTTTAGATGTATTATAGTTCAAGTAAGATTTGACTTCAGAGAAAGCTATTCAAATTGTGCAGGAAGTAGAAACCAGAAAGTTACACAGTCAAATTCTGAGAAGAGAAGGACATCCTTACCATGGAAAGGCAATATGACTTAGCAACTTAAGAAGGTACATTCTACTGATAGAATTGACAAGCAAATACATAGAGTAAGCGAAACAACAGATACTAAGGCTGGAATCGTATAGGGGTCTGCGCAACATTAGCTATCCAATGAGAAATCTGCTGAGGCCTATCCTGAAGACAGGAGCATCCCAAAAATTTTTTTCCCAAGCAATGAGGTGAGCTTCTCGCTGGGCAGTGGCAAGTTGCCTGTTAAGGGGGATTATAGCTTGTTAAACACCTTGTTAACTCTGTGACTCAACTCATTAGTATTCAACTTGATTGTCACCTAACCCTCGCTGAAAAAGCTAGGCAGCCCAAAACCTTGACGAGCCACATTCACACTAATGTTTCCCTGTGTGGTCGCCTGAGGTCCGTGCAGCCAATGCTTCCGTATGCTGGTCAGTGTGCACAGGTGCACACCTTAAAGAGAAACATGGATATCTAACATAAAGTGGCAACCTTGTGGATGGAAACTAGTTCTCAGTCCAGTCAAGAGACCGACGGCTCTGTTCATCAGGAGATCTTAGTTAAATCAGTCATGGGCAGTGTCCACACACAACCCAGTCCTAGCAATGCAGACAGTAAGGACTGCAGATGCTGGAAGCTAGAATCAATAAACGTGGAGCTGGAAAAGCACAGGCGGTCAGGCAGCATCTGAGGAGCACAACTGAAGGAGGCAATAAGACAATGTGCTGGATGCTGAGGAACTCGGAGAATGGGAGCACCCTTCTGAGGAGCAGGAGGATGGGATGTTGGGAGGAGGAAGCTCTGGCTCTCTATGACAGAACTCAATTTCACTGGGGACTAGAAGCCAAATAGGATCTGAACACCGTAAACACAGAGAATGCTGCAGAAACTCAGCAGGTCTGGCAGCATCTGTGGACAAAGAAACAAAGTTCATGCTTTGAATTCAGTATGACTCTTCTTCAGAACTTAAAGGCATTACAAAGTGGTCAGCATTATACTTTTGACGGAAGGGGAGGAGGACTGAGTGAACTGATTGACACCAGCTTCCAGTAGATAGGAGATGGTTGAAGACAACCATCATGGACCACAGACTAGACATTGGTCATGATGCCAGCATTTGGTTTGCACTTTGGGAGTGAACTACAGCCTTTCTTGTTTTGTTTGTGTTCCCTTTTCATGGCTACAAGTAAAAGTTCATTTTTGGAATTGGATCATTGCTTGCCTACCTGTAATGTCCCTGACTGGACAATGACAGGATACGAATCTCCAGTGGACTTTGGGGACAGCATATTGGTGATGTAGAAAAGGTGTTTAAATTGGATGTTGCTATCGACAAATAAAACATGTGGCATGGTAGCTAAACAGCAACGAGGTGAGGGAATGGGTTACATGTGCGAGTGTCAGCTAATCTGGCTAAGTGCTATGAACAATGTGGCTTTGTGTTGCTGTACTAGGGACAACACCAAAATGCCAATGCCTGACCAGGTGCATAACAACCTTTTAAAGACGGTAATGTATACAAGGGATATCAGTCTTTTGGGAGATATCTGCGAGGTGGCAATTGTTCTGGAAATGGCTTATGATAAGATGGGGACAGAATTGGATATGAAGGATGCCATAAGTGCAGAGTAAGGAGTTAATGACGTGTGTTTAGTAATATATGGCAACAAATCTTACTGGGCCATACAAGGATCCCTGTAAAAAGCTTGCTGCAATTTGCACTTAGCCACAAGATATAAGATTCAGCCCAAAGAGTCAGTGCCAGCACCATAAAGAAACTAAGCTTAAGCCTCACAAGCACAAGCAGTGTCCAGCTACAGCAAAACAAATCTCGACTTGTGAAACCATAAGTAATTCCAGATATGCAGAAATAGAAGCCAGAAACAAAACCAAATGCTTCTTCACACAAAGAGGTGTCTGCAATAGAACCTCCTCCTTGAGGAAAGATACCCACATTCAACAATATACCTCAACTATAAAACATTCCAAGGGGAAACTGGTGATCCAACTGATTCAAATTTAACAGAACTATTATGTGTTAATGGACATACCATTAATTTGAAGTTTGATACAAATACAAGTGTTACTGTTCTATCCGTTCAAATTACTGATACAAGTTTATAAAGTAATGAGAGTTATAGATGGAGTTGATGGTAGTTGTCTTTTCCCTTGGATAGGGGATTTCAAGACTAGGGGGCACATTTTTAAGGTGAGAGGAGCAAGCTTTAAAAAAGACATGAGGGGCAATTTTTTTACACAGAGGACAATTCGCGTGTGGAATGAACTTTGAGGAAGTGGTGGATGCAAGTACAATTACAATGTTTAAAAGACATTTGGATAGGTAAATGATTAAGAAAGATTTGGTTGGATAAGGGCCAGGAGCAGGCAGGTGGGACTAGTTTAGTTTGGGTTTATGTTCAGCATGGGCCGGTTGGACCGAAGCATCTGTTTCCAACTTATAATACACAATGATTCTATGACCATGGCTGAAGAAACACAAGTGACAGCCTACAGAAATGAAACTACATGATGCAGGTGGAATAACTTCCAACAGCAAATGTCTTTTACAAGTAATATTGTACCACAAACAGTATATGTGAAATGAAAGGAGGCAGCAAGAACTGCAGATGCTGGAAGTCAGAGTTGATACAGTGTGGAGCTGGAGGACCACAGCAGGTCAGGCAGCATCAGGATCCTGACTCGAAACGTCGACTTTCCTGCTCCTGCAACAAGTGAGATGAAAATTTGTACATAGTTCACAACAAGACTTCTCATTTTGCAAGCTGCACATATCTTGACTTCAACGTCCTTAAGTTTGCAGAGGTGTTCAACTAATTTCAAGAGAACAACAAATTCAGAAACAAACCATTATTGACCAACTTGTCAACTGATGGAAGATTTCATTCCGTGTTCTCAACTCATGGTCAACAAAAATGAATAATTCATTGAGATTATCTACACTGGTTTAACAGATTGGTTCAATAGGGAAAACAAACTGCAGGCCCCAGGGCCTGATAATCTAAATCCCAGAGGATTTAAGGAAGTGGCCTTAGAAATAGTGGATGTATTGGTTGTCATCTTCCATGATTTTTTCAGACAATGGAACAGTTCCTACAGACTTAAAAAAGGGGTAGCGAGAAAATGGGGAATTATAGACCATTGAGTCTGATGTTGGGAGTGGGGAAGATGTTAGAGTCCTTTATCAAAAATTTTTTTGGCAGGGCACTTAAAAAAGTGGTAGAATCAGATACAGTCAGCAAGGTTTAACAAAATAGAAACCATGCTTGACAAATTGACTTACTGGGTTTATCTGGACTTTCAGAAGGTTTTTCTCAAAGTCTCTCATAAGAGATTAATGTGTAAAATTAAAGCATATGGAATTGGGCACTCTGTATTCAGATGGATAGAAAATTGGTTAGCAGACAGGAAACAAAGAGTAGGAATAAACAGGTATTTTTCTGAGTAGCAGGCAGTGACTTGTGGGGTACTGCAGGAATCAGTTTAGAGACCCCAGCTATTCACAATATCTATTAATGATTTAGATGAGGAAACTAAATGTAATACCTCCATATTTGCAGGTGACACAAAGCTGGGTGAAAGGGTAAGCTATGAGGAAGATACAAAGATGTTGCAATGTGACTTAGACAGACTAAGTGAAAGGGAAAATGCATGGCAGATGCAGTATAATGTGGAGATTATCCACATTGGTAGTAAAAATAGGAAACCGAATTTTTATTTGAATGGCTGTAAATTGAGAGAGGGGAATGTTAAACGAGACTTGGGCATCTTCATGCACCAGTTGCTGAAAGTAAATGAACAGGTGAAGCAGGCAGTAAAAAAAGCAAACTGTATGTTGACATTCATAGCGAGCGAATTCAAGTACAGGAACAAGGATACAGGGCATTGATGAGGTCACACCAGGAATATTGTGTGCCGTTTTGGTCTCCTTATCTGAAGAAGGATGTTCTTGCTACAGAGGGAGTGCAGCAAAGGTTTACCAAATTGATTACTGGGATGGCAGGATTGGCGTATGACAAGAGATTAAGTCAGTTAGGATCACATTCGCTGGAGTTCAGAAGAATGAGGTGGGACTCTTACAGAAACCTATAAAATTCTAACAGGACTGGTCAGGTTAGATGCAGGAAGGATGTTCCTGATGGTGGAGGAGACCATAGCCAGGGGTCATAGCTTACAGATACAGTGTTTTAGGACTTAAATAAGAAGAAATTTCTTCACCCAGAGAGTAGTGAGCTTGTGGAATTCACTATCACAGAAAGTGGCTGAGACCAAAACATTATATGTTTTCAAGGAGTTAGATATACTTCCTAGGCCTAAAGGGATCAAGTGATCTTGGGGAGAGGGTAGAATGAGGATACTGAGCTTGATGATTAGTCATGGCCATAATGAATAGCGCAGGAGGCTCATGGGATCAAATGGTCTAATCCTACACCTATCTTCCATGTTTCTATGTTACTTTACAGGGCTGGTGGAAATGTTTTCCATTCCTATCATCACTGAAGCACCTTCATACAACTCCCAATCGGAAAAGCAGTTGTAGCTGCTCTGTACAGACACATAGATAATGACATAATGTGAATGCTTATAATCAATTCTTGTTAAGATTTTGTCCCAAACTGTCTTCCTGGCACTGACTTTCACGTTGAAAAATGCAACTTTCACTGGCCATTATATAAGTGGTTACTTCACAGTCACACTTCAAGAGAGGGTGGATGGTGAACTAATTGTAGGGTTATATTTTTGGAAAGTCCAGAGTGGTGAATGAATAATTTTCAGAACATGTCTATATCCTACTGTTGTCAGCTTGAGGTTTTGAAATTTGCATTTAAATAAGATGGGAATACAAGCCTGGCATCAAGAAAAATGAAGTTGTCAGATTGTCACTCCAAGTGCAACTGGTTCAATAATGTCCTTTATTTCGAAGGAAAACAGATGGTTTTATGTGATTCCATTTCAAAACCACATAGTTAATTGTTTTCCTCTGAAATGTCAGGCCAGCAACTGATTTTGATGTCAGGTTATGGATGCTAGGAATGGGACTTCAAGTGATGCTGAGGTTTCCACAGTAAATAAAAACTGCAATTCAGATAACCCGTGGTTCAATGAGCTTCCTCATCATTTCAAAAGTACAGCTGCATCCCATCCCACAGGGGCAAATTTACCTAGATGACAAAACAGAACAGCCAGCAGCACACTGACTGTCCATCATATATGTCTCACCAGGCAATGGAAAGGAGCATGCGTTTCGTTGAGTTAGAATAAAGCTGGAATTCAAGCAGTCTGAGACAGAACAATTATTAAGGAAGAATCGAAAGGACATTTGGAAAACCATAATATAATCGGGCAGAGTCAATGTAGTTTTATGAAAGGGAAATTGTATTCGACAAATTATCAGGTCGCGAATAGAAGATGCAATAAGCTGGGTGGCTGTGAATTTGGATTTCTGAAAGGCATTGGACAATGTGTCACATGCAGTAAAATGCTACTGTACAAGGCAAGAGCTTGGACTACTGGGGGTAATATATCAGCATGGATAGAGGTTTATAAAATCATGAAGGGCATGGATAGGGTGAACAGCCAAAGTTTTTTTTCCCCCCCAGTGTAGGGAAGTCCAAAACTAGAGGGCATAGGTTTAAGGGCCTGAGGGGTAACTTTTCACACAGGGGGTGATGTGTGTATGGAATGAGAGAAGTGGTGAAGACATCATTTAAAAGGCATCTGGATGAGTACATGATTAGGAAGGGTTGAAAGGGATATGGGCCAAATGCCGCAAATGGGACTAGATCAGTTTAGGACATCGGGTTGGCACAGACAGGTTGGACCGAAGGGTGTGGTTCTGTGCTGTATGACTCAATGACCTGGTCATGCTTATTTTCCCATACCAAGGTCTACTACAGCTCCTTCCCTAATTGGATTATCTGCATATTGTTTCAAGAAACACTCACAGATGCACGGAACAAATTCTGCCTCATCTAAGCCCCTGGAAGTAAGTGAGTCCCAGTCAACTGGGGGGGGGGTGGCATGGTGGCTCAGTGGTTAGCATTGCTGTCTTACAGTGGCAGAGACCGAGATTTGATTCCAGCCTCGAGTGACTGCCTGTATGGAGTTTGCACATTCTCTCTGTGTCTGTGTGGGTTTCCTCCGGATGCTCCGGTTTCCTCCCACAGTCCAAAGATGTGCAGAGTAGGTTGCTTGGCCATGTTAAATTGCCCATAGTGCCCAGGGATGTATAGGTTAGGTGGGTTAGACATGGGAAATTAGGGGAATGGGTCTGGGTGGGATGCTCTTCGGAGGGGAGTGTGGACTTGTTGGGCCCAATGGCCTGTTTCCACACTGTAGGGATTATATGATGCAATATTGGGAAAGTTAAAATTGTATAGAAAGTAATCCCAAGATTACAACCCCAGAGGTCCTGCTTTTCAATTTTCTACCCAACTCCATAAGTTCCCTTTGCCGGATCTCTCTTCCTGCCTATGTTCTTAGTACCAATACAGACCATGACCTCTGGCTACTCACCCTCCCTGTTCAGAATATCCTGTGCCCCCTTGGAGACATCCTTGATCCTGGCACCATGGAGGTAACACACCATCCTGTAGTCTTGCTCGTGGCCACTGAAATGCCCATCTGTGCCCCTAGCTACACAGTCCCCCATCACTACTACTCACCTACACTTCAGCCCTCACTTGTACAACAGTGCCAATCATGGTTGCTTTCTGGCTGCCGCTGTTGTTTACCCCTGATAGGTCACCCCCTCCAACAGAATCCAAAAGCAGTATAAAAACTGAAAGAACTGAGGAAGCTATAAATCAGGAACAAAAACAGAAGTTGGTGGAAAAGCTCAGCAGGTCTGGCAGCATCTGTGAAGAAAATATCAGAGTTGCGAAGGGTCACTGGACCTGAAATGTTAACTCTGATTTTTTCCAAAACAATATACTTGTTTGAGAGGGGAATAGCCACAGGGGACTTTTGCATTACCTGTCCCTCCTGGTGGTCACCCATCAATCTGGATGAACCTTTGGCATGACCGCATTTCTGAAAGTCCTATCTATAAAACTTCCTGTCTCCTCTTTGCTCCTCAGTGAGTCCAACTACCACTCCAACTAATCCATGCGGTCTGAGAGGGGCTGCAGGTGGACACACTTTCTGCAGATACAGCCTTGGTTTAATATACCGTTCGAATTTTGACAGTTCTGCATGGTAGCATGACTGTATTAAGTGCATAAGTCTCTAACGTGGTACTCAAATGAGGTTACCAACTGAGGCAAGAGAAGACAGGTGAGTTCTAATGTCCCATCCCATAGGTAAGATGTCTGCAGTAGATCTGATGCTAACAAAATGAACAGAAAGTACCGCCTTCCACATGCCCACTGCAGAGAAAAAGGAGATTATAAATTGTTAGCCCATGCGCAAACCGCAGCAACATGAAATATAACAAAAAAAATTTTAAGAAGAAAACTTTCCTTTCAAGAAGTACAAGGGTTCTTTGAAAAATACAAGGGATGCCTCAATATTCATGAGCTGCATGTCTCCCCAGACTAAACCCATTCCTTGTTGTTTGCTATAAATGGGTAATGCTTTTGCAGAGACCATCAATCATCATAGTAATCTTCAAGCAGCCTTCTGTTTGAAGTTCAAAGAACCATTATGCTTTCCCCTTGTGCCAACAGAGTTACTTATCTGTGTAAACATTTATTGTACTATTCTGGTTCGACTGTCCAACATAGCAGTCAGATATTTTTGGAAATATATCAGCGTAAACACAAAACTAATTAGCAGAATTATTAAAAGTTTTCACGCATGAATACTGTAATTCACAGCGAGGTGGTGTGAGTTGAAATTAGAATTCATTACACCATTTGCTGCTTTAACTCATTCACCTCCAAGTCCCTGAAAATGGGAGCTATCCATCTCCCTTCCTCTTGTAATCTACAAATGTCTGGACCCCAAATGTTAGCAATACTTCTATTTTATATGTCATCCCCAATTTGCTAGCCCTTCATTTGTATCCCATTATCTGCATTCCTAAAAAGAGAAGTGCTCAACTGGCTTCGGAGAATATTAAACCATCTGCAATGAATATCTTAACCCATCATTTACCCAAATGTCTCATGCTCCCAAAGAATCGTCCTGTGTCATGTTCACCCTTACTGCTTGGGTCCAGCATGAAAGGAAATTGACAGATCCATACAAAGGGTAATGCTAACCACAGAAAAAGAAAACAAAAGCAGGTGCTGGAAGTCTGACATATCTGAAAATCACAGGAAATGCAGAGTCAGAATATGAAGTGGTACAAGGAGAGGTTTCTGGAGGGACAACCTACATCACTACTCAGAGGTAGCTCATCTCGCATCTGTCAACTTCATAGCTCAGGCACGGTGAATGACACTTTACAGCAGCAGGATAATCAGTTTTGGCACTGAATATATGATGACAAAAATCCGAGAGCACAAAAAGAAAGAAGGATTGTGCCAGACCCACATAAGAAGCCAAACGAAGACAATGGGGACCTGTTGATGCAGTTAACAGTGAGAGCCGATAATCTGATTAATTGGTTAGCTGGAATGGTTACTGATCATAGCAAGCATGCAGAAGGAAGAAGGAAATCTCTTATGCTCAGTGCTGTGTTTGAGGAGAATCCAGAACTATAACAAAATTATCCTTGCAAAACAATATTAAAAAGAAAATTAAACCAAAAACTATGTCTTTGGCCAAGATTTTGCTCATTTGTTCTAATGTTTCCTTCTTCAGTCCAGTTGCAATTTTTGTCTGATTATATTCTGACCGAGATATTGGAGGTGACTGTCTGTGCGGAGTTTGCACATTCTTCCCGTGTCTGTGTGGGTTTCCTCCGGGTGCTCTGGTTTCCTCCCACAGTCCAAAGATGTGCAGACTAGGTGGATTGGCCATGCTAAATTGCCCATAGTGTTCCGGGGTGTGTGGGTTATGGGGGGGATGGGTCTGGGTGGGATGCTCCGAGGGTCGGTGTGGACTTGTTGGGCCGAAAGGCCTGTTTCCACACTGTAGGAATTCTAAGTCTCCCCGTGTCTGCGTGGGTTTTCTCCGGGTGCTCCGGTTTCCTCCCACAATCCAAAGATGTGCAGGTTAGGTGGATTGGCCATGCTAAATTGCCCAT